>PVHP010005667.1:8972-64326 GCA_004024765.1 Zapus hudsonius
GGTTGTGAGCTTAGGGGTCTTTGTGTCGAAAATCGTTGGTTTCTGTTCCACTGGCTAATCCTGTGCTGATTTAATGGCTGTGGCTGTGGGCCCCTTGTTCATCTCGTCTTTCTCTGTGGAGTTCCATTTGGATCCTCCATTGTATGACTGTGGTGGCCCCTCTCTTGCCAGAATCTCAGCTATCGGCCTACGGTCGGTTTGTAGGGTTAGATGAGCCCCAGCACTCTCGCTGCATCCTGAAAGATACAAACACAATCTCCATCGGAGAGTGAGATCAGTGTAGGTTAACAAATATACACAATTTTGGATTACCAGGATTTGATTTTTAGTAGCCTCCCTATCAATTGGTCCCATAATGCTTCTTGTCTTGGGAGCCTAAGAGTATGGGATCCGGTGCCTTTCACCCTGAATCCCAAGTTCCAGACAAGGGGACCCCCTCACTAAGTGGAAAATTGGTCGAATTTGAAAGCTGTTGATTGTCTCCCACAGGCCCAGGCTCCTCCATTACACAAGTGCTCCTTTGTTGGTTCGCTGTTCCCTCCCATTAGGAGGTGTGGTCAGCCTACTCATGGCCGCAGACTGTTTTGTGTCAATCGTCTCTGTTTACTCCACCTGTCATTGATCAGTTTCCCCTGGCAGCCTGTGCAGTGCCTTCCAGCACTACACTAACTGCCTTCTGGGGGCTGGATACCATTCTGGACGTTGAAGGGTTTCTCGATGCTGATCGATGCAGTCTGTGGTTTCTTCAGTAACAGGGTTTTGCCTCAGGCCTGGGGAGGGCACTCAAGAGCTTTGACAGAATTCTGTTTTGTTGGAATCTCATGAGTCGCTTTGGTCAACAGCTCAGTGAGGGAACGAACCAGTGGTTGGAACCAGGGGTTGTCAGGCTGATCTAATTATTCACAGGGTTAGACTATCCATTGAGAAAGTAGTGAGCGTCACCTGGCAAGAGGGGCCATGAGTTCCAGGTTCTGTTTTAAAATTACCATTGCCTATGACTTAAGAACTTCGACATAACTGATGAAAGTTAATATAATACAAAGATTGTCTACATGAGAAAAATATTTTTATTTTTTGTCTGTCTGTCTGTATGTGTGTGTGTTAGCCAAGAATGTTGAAACTACTAATAAGCCATACTAAAGAACAATTGACCTGCAACTTTGAATTAACTATTATTAGCAATTCTCCTTCATCCCAAACCTGATCAGTAAAAACACTGTACAATTTCATTTATGAGAGAAAACGGACCAGATAAGAGAAGTTAGTAAACTAGCTCAATTAAAAAAAAAATTATTTAAAAGAGATTATCCTTTAAACCTGGTTTTATACTATGTCATTTGAGGAATATGATTTCAAAGGCCACAAATTTCCTATGTTACACTGTGAAAGTAGTCCCAGGCACACCGCAGTAGACATTTCTAAAGATGGGGAAGTGGGTCACATGGGATGTGGGGGGGGGGCGCTGTGTAATTGTCAGGCTATAGTTTGATACTGTCTTCTGCTTCCACTGACAGCTGAAACATAACTTAATATTAACAATTCAGGTGGTTAAATGTTGTCCTTGGTCCAAAATAAACTTCTTTTTATAAAAAATGTTAAATGTAAAGAATGACAATGTCATGTGACTGTGTCTTTTTAATGTGCCTGATGGTTAATATTGGTTGTCAACTTGACAGGATCTATAATCACCTGAGAGATTTTGGAGATGAGTTTGGCTCTAGAGCATGTCCGTGAGGGACTATCTGGATTAGTTTCATTCAGATGAGATGACATAACTTTGTTTCACTTTTCTCCTTACTGATGAGACAAAATGCTGAACCTGAAGCAGTAAAAGGATGGAAATGGCTTATCTTCAGTTTACAATTTTGAGGGGAAGTTTCATCAGGGTGGGGAATGGCTGGCTGGAGCAGACAGCCAGTATAACATCCTCATATCAGCAGAGAGGAAGCAGAGAGCCATTATTCCTAGTTGTAATATCTCAAGAACTTCTCCCAGTGACACACTTCCTCTAGCAAGCTCCACTTCCTAAAGTTTCTACATTTTTCAATAGCAGCACCCACTTGAGATTAAATATTCACACATCTGATGCTATGGAAGATATTACATTGAAACCACCATGCGCCTGAACTGTGGGAAGTACTACTTCATGGGCCAGAGTACTGGACTGTTAAATAAAAGAGAAGTAGATGAACTCCAACATTTATCATTCAGTGTTTCCTGACTAAAGACTTAATGTGAACGGCTTCTTCAAGCTCCTAACACCATACATTCCCTCACATGAAGGATCTGGAAGTGTAAATGAAATATTCCCTTAAAATTATTTTTTAAGATATTTTCCCAGCAACAAGAGGTAAGTAGTATAATGTATATTTTGGTTTCTTAACCCAATGAAGAAAGCCTATGTTGAGTCATTTCTTGGAAAATGCTGCCTTTTTTTCTACCCCTGGGCTTGCAAAACATTTGTGGGCTGTCTGTGACTGCACTTTCATCCAGGAACATGACCTATTTCCTAAGTGCTCAACTTGTAAACAGGTGCCCCTCTTACAGTAAAGCTATTCATACTGGCAGATATATTTGTGTTCCATGATTCTTGTCCTAGCTGTGTGCAATTTGGTTCTACCAATTTAGCTACTTACTTTTATGGGAGTCCTGTGATGGAACTAAGAATTAAAAGAATGTTTAAAGAAATGGAATCAATTAGAGAAAGTAGTTAATGACAAGACATATTGCCTTTAACCTGATTCTTTAAACCCTAAGTTAGAAATTATGATGGCTAATCATGTTTTTGTATTACCTATAGAATAAGTGCTCCAAAATTTGTATAAACCACCTTTATCGAAAGTTTACTCTTTTATTTTTGTTTTCCTTCTACTTAACCAATTACTGAAGAATTGATGAATATAACACCAACTGAGAGCGATAGTGTTGGGTGAATAAGAATTATCACAGAGCCCATGAAATCAAACTTACCAATGTTGCAGCCATTTTAAATATATGTATCACTTTACATAAGAACATGATGAATAAAATGTAATACCCACATGGGCTTTTGAAAAAAAAACTATTTGAATGTATCTTTTTTCATGTTCTTTGATTAGCAAGTATAATATGTGGGTTTGAAAGATAAGGGGGAAAGGGCCAGCTTTTATATAGATATTATGCTAGATGAATGATTTATTGGCAGCTTACATGAGGAATACACAAGTAAAATTGACCTAGAATCCTGCATTTGGTATGGAAATGGGCTCAAAAATATATAAAGGAGATTTTTCAATAACCAGCATCTCTATGCATTTTCTTAGTAAGCATCAGAGGTAGTCAATTAGCAAATGCCTGGAAAAGACTTTGCAAAGTCCCCACAGCTAAAAGATATGTGAATAAAGAAAGTAAAACAATCGTAATGTGACATATGATGGGAATGCCCCCAATATGGCTGAAATGCTGCTAAATCATGAAGCTTTCACAGTTTTTCTACTTATGAATCACAACGATCTAAATGCTAACAAAATATTTACTTGACAGACAAAGGAAATAACAAGGCAAGATATTAGACTGAACAAGAGCAACTGCACTCATTTAAATCAGTATCAAACTTAAATGTAACTAGCAAGTGTATTCAAAGTGTTCTGAAGGATCGCATCTCCTCCCTCCAGATGATGCAGAAAACAGATCTCACATTGAAACAAACTGAGCTGTGCCTTGATCATTGAGTCCGCAGTTTGCAGAAAGTGTGCATTAAATTTATATTGTTAATTAATGACTATATCTTGGGTATTTATTGCAAAAATGTGCTAAAGAATGGTCAAGTTAAGAAATCATATCCTCTTATGACAGATAATGGTCATACAGAGAATATATGCCAAGAAATGATAAGTGAACAAAAATGAATACAGTAATTTTTGCATTATTTCTACAAAACCAAAAAATATTTCTATGATAAAGATGATAATCATTCATATGTAGTCACTGTCAGAAGTAAATTTCTTTTGTATAAATTAATTATGTTTTAGATATATGAATATTTTTAACATGAAATTAATGTACAACTTTATATTGTGCAAAATCTTAGTGAGAATATCTCCCAAATTTTATGTGGAGTGGAATATGGGTGTGTGTGTGGTGTGTATATATGCACATATAATATATATATATAAATATATATACACATATTTATACCCACATACATATATCATGTATAGTGTTCTTCCATCTTATTTCTCTGAATAGTCTCTCACTGAACCTGGAATCCCATTTGTTTGTTAAACTAGCTGACCAGTGAGTCCCAGTTACCATTCTGTGTCCACCACCCTCAATGCTGTAGTTATCGCCTGCATTTTCTGAGTGCTATGCCTCTAACTCCAAGCTTGAATGCTTGTGCAGCAAACAGCAAACACTCCTACACACCGACACATCTTCCCTGCCCACTACTGGTTTTAAATATATATATATATATATATATATATATATATATATATATATATATTTGTGATTCTACCACAGGCTTAATCACATAGAATTTACCCAACAGAAAGTTTATAATTTTTAATATGAATTTTAAATGTCCGTGATTTAACTCAATCAACAAATTAATAAAGATCTTAATAAACAAAAATAGTCCCCCACTTCTGAATCACAGTTTTTAGACTTCAGTTCCTCTGTAGACTTCTACTTTTGTAGTCAAATTCCATTGCATCCTGATCAATTGCTTTCACAGCATTACAAACTTTCCTGTGTTATCTGCTTCTATGTAAGAGAAAACAATAAAATAAACTATAGATAGTTTGGTGTTATACATGCTTAGAGTTTCAATGTGGTTTTTAAAAATATTTTCTTTATTAATTTGGGAATTAAACCTGGGTCCTTAGGCTTTGCAGACAAGTGCCTTAACCACTGAGCAATCTCTCCAGCCCTCAATGTTTTTTTTAAATTTAGTAGCAAAGAAGGCAAAGTGTACATTTTCCAGAAATATGCTTTATGAATACTTCACATTCTTTAACAATGCTCCCATTCCACTACTTTGATAATTTGCCTACTTTGTATCATGTAATGTAACTCTGGAACACAGTTAATTTCCTGCACTGTTTAGATGTAGGATAACTGACAGAATCTTGTGTCACTGAGCATGTTTTATGCCTCAGTGGGAGCTTATCATGTTTGGACACTTGTTGTACAGTGTTCTTTATACATTTGAGAATGTCATGGTGGCTATTTTTGTGTATTTTTTAAAACAAAACCTGAGCCTTTTTATTGAAGTTAATATTATGCATCCAGGCATGCCTAAATTGTAGATTAGCTATAACCTTTGTGATTTAGCTGACAGGAAAATCAGATCACATCAATGTGTTTAGTTTCATCTCCCAGCTAGGAATCCTCTCTTATTCCATATAAAGAAAACCACTGCACAATGTCTCCGGTCACCAGACATTTGCTAGAGGCTATGGCATTATATAATTGTGAACATATACATATATATTGTAAGTATGTATGTCCACATATGTATTTACTAGATACACACATTTGGGGTCATATATATATATTTCTACCTTTATTTTCCTCACTGTTACTTTTCACTTTTTTATCAGTGTTTTAGAGGTCCAAGACTATAAACTCATCTAGAAATATTTGTCTAAAGTGGTGACGCATAAATATTATCAGGGAGGTGGTAGGATGTGATTTTCATTTTAGAAACATTCTTTTGCCAGAAATATAGAGGGTGGATTTGAAGAGAGAAGATTAGTCTCAGAAGGATAATTTATTTTTTATTGATTAACCAGGTGAGAAATAATGAAAAGCCACAGGGTTTGAGAGATAGGCATTCAGTATGCATATCTTTTTTTGAGGCTGAATACACAGTAGTCAGTTCTCAGCAATTTTGCATCTCCATATTAACCTATGCCAATTGTAATAAGAAAATTCCCCAATAGGGACATCGAACACTAGTAATCTATGTTATTTAAATACAGAATAAAGTAGTATAAATCAAGGTTAAAATATGTAGCACAGTAATAAAAAGTTGAGTTCACAAGGAAATCTTCAAGCCTAACATTTTTGTCAGTAGTAAATATACATTTTAAACTTAAATAAAAAAGAAGAAATCATGTTATTTTCCCCAGTCAACTCTGCTTTCACTCTTTCCATTTCTCTGCACTCCTTTGAATATACTAAGAAACACTTCATCTTGAACTGTTATTGGATATGATTGTTATGGTCAATGCTATATTTGGTATTTCTTAGTCACCATTTTTATCATACCTTACATATTATCTTCTAAAATTGCTTTAAAAATGTCAGTCTTTGATCCATTCTGACCTATATTCACATTACAGATTTCAATACTATGCAGCATTGTAAAATGGAAAGAATTCACAATAGCCAGCAGTTCCCCATAGAATCTAAAGAGGAAAAAACATGGGTGCACAGGTTTGCAAGCCTGGCACATCCACATATGGACTGGCATGCTGACAGCAGCATGAGGTGTCAGGTCACATTTTCTAGTTTGCTTTAAACTGTACCTGCAGGGATTTGATTATTCGTGGTAGGAGGAAAGGAAGTATCGGTGATATTTTTATATATCTATTTTTTATGGCTAACATGTGCAATAACTTGTTATTTTAAGGAAAAATTTATATGAGGTAGTGTTTTCAAGATAAAGAAACCAATATAAGGCTTACACAATTGTGTATAATTATACATAAATAATATATGGTAATTATGAGGTATGTGTCTATATATATGCTATAAATAGTGTATATATGCATATATGTATGTATTCAGAGTATATGTAATACACAATATGATATTATGTATTGTGGTATTTTGAATGTAAATAGGCCATATACTCAGATCTTTCTGATTATGATTAATATTACTACTTAAATCAGTGTCTAAAAGACAGAGCCATACTAAAGGTGTGACATTAGGATAGGATCTTGAGTTCAGCACTACTAGGTGTGTTGAGAGCCAACTTTAACCCTGGCTGTGTGTGCTTGCTGGTGATGGTGGTTTCTTTCTATCTGCTATGGACATTTAGAAGTGAGTGCACTTCTTCACCATGATGAAACTTCCTCTGGAATCTATAAACCTGAAATAAACCCTTTCTCCCAGGAGCTTCTTTCTTATAGGTGGATATTTGTCCCAGCAATGAGAAGGTAGCTGCCCCAAAATCAGCTTTTTTAGTCCTAGCTTCATATCCTATATACTATATGCAATTAACTTTGTTGATTTAATTAACATTATTTATGTAAGTGATATTCCTCTAGAGGTTTGATAGTAATTTAATGAGGTTGGACAGTAATATAATGAGAAATCAAGCACTTAATTCTTTTAAATTTTATTTCAGGGCAATAGACAATATTTGAAAATTAATGAAGCCATATTCAGTGTATAATTTATAAGTGAAATTTTGTTTCTCTGATAATGATCTTTATTTCCCTAATCCTTACTATACATTCCTAATCAAATAATCAGAGAATTATATGACAGATTCTGTAAAAGTGAATGTTTGTGGGAGGTTGAAATCTATTAACAACAAAATACCATAAAATGCAAAGAAAAATGGGATACATACACAGAACAAAGCATGGCAAAATTCATTTTGCTAGGGAAATTTTTCCATTATTTGAAACAAATAAATACAGAGCAGGTCTTTTCAGTCTTACATCAATATTCTTACAATAGTTACATATATTTAAAATAATCTCCCAAAATCTTGCAATGTTAAAATTCATAGGAGAGATATTTTGTTAGATTGTCTATTCATTTTTTGAAATGTTTGAGCTTTCAATTTAAAGTTATTGAGTATCAGAGGTGATATAATATGAATACAGTAGGTCAAGTAAGAGCCCAGAGTATAATTGAACTCAATGATTGAAAAGGAACTCTAAAACCATCATGCTAAGTTAAACCCTCAGTACTGACTCAGGGTACTTTTACGTCCCTCGTAGTTTTACTGAATGGGTAGTTTGTTTGTATGAGTTGCCCTGAGTCTGTCTATAGTGGATGTCCATTTATTTTTCCTTTGCCTCTCTCTCCTTCCCTTCCTTTGTTGTTTCTTTTTTTCTCTCTTTGTTGAGAGGGTCTTATGCAGCCCAGGTTGACCTGGAACTTTCTATGTAATCAAGAATGACCTTGAAACAAGGATATCTCTGATACCCCTGTGTTCATTGTCCTATGTGCTAGGTTTTGCAAGCTTGCACTCAATACCCTGGAATGAACATTTCTTTGTGTCTCTTCAGGAATAAGTTAGGAGATATAAACTTTAATTTCCTTTTTCTGGTTATAATTTTAGAAACAAATGAGAAAAGAAATAAGAGCTGCTTTAGAAATCTGAATTTTATGTGATATATATATCTATAGTGATTCACAAAATAGGTATATATTCATGAAAAAATACAAGAGTGTGATAAAAAACTATAACATATTTTAAAATTAAGGTAAATCTGATGGCACACAAAGAAAAGGAAATCTCACCAAGTAAGCATATACATGTTTTTCCTGATTTCACTAAATTGTGACTGTGTACAACTAAATTTTAGTTCTATGAAAAGAGTGAACATTTCCAATCAAAGCTATTCCTTGGATCTCAATAAACATTCTGGTTGTCCTCTGCTTCTTTCACTTTGTGAATAAGGAACTTTGTTCTCTCTGCTCTGGGAATAGCTTTTACTGGTGATGTTTTCCTTTGGCTGGGAAACAGATTAAGGGCTTCTCTTCCTGGCAGACCCTTCTTTCAATTGGATGTAAGTACTGAACTTACTTAAAAGAACATTTTTATTTATTCTGGATGATCACATTACTCTGTACATGACTATAAATTTTTAAATTAAGAGGAAAATTTAAATAACAGAGTTTTTAAAAGGCGCACCTACAAATGGGTTATCTTAAAGAGACTCTGGAGAGATGAAAACCTAAAGTCAATCATGATCTTTTAATTGAGAGACCACACACAAGCATAATTTATAACTACGGAAGCTTTGATTTATCAAGGAAATATAATTGGACATTTAGTTTTAGTCATCAGCTTTCCCTGTCTTCCCATTCAGTTTCATTTCATCATCAGAAGAGACAATATCGTATGGTTACATGACAGTTGACATTCACTGAATGTGTGGCCCACGTTTAAACTGTATTTGTAATAAGTCTGAAAGAAAAGCCTAAAAATGTGACGTCCACTTCCCTTTAACCATAAACGTGTTGTGTATTTTCCTGTTTCAAAGATAACTTTTCAGCTCTTGGAAAATGAGTTTTTCAACACTATATACTCTTTTATTCAAGTGTGTGTTTCCTGTTGTTTTGCTGGCAGCTAGAATATTTAACACGGTCAAACTCTGTAATGCTGACAAATTGCAAAAGTTTGCCAAGGGAAAATGCACCAGACCAAAGTGGAACATCCTTGTAGAAGGAAATTCTAAGATTTTCTTATATTTCATAACTGAAAAGAGAGTAATCTCATGTGTAATCTATGAAAAGGAAAATTTATCCCTTTCCTATAAACTTAAAAGCAGATGATAAATTAATCATTTAAAACACAATTCAAGTGGTCCAGGAAATGTTGCAAGGTATCTTTCCTGGCTATTTCCAAACTAACTGTGTTTTGGATTCAAAACATTAATATTTATTTTGTCTCTACCAAAAGCAATTTTTCAAATATGAGTATGATCCATCACCACAAATTAGTGGCAAATCCATAAGCAACACTTCAGTATGTTCATTCAATGTCTACAGAAATGATAACATTATTTAAATTGTGAGATTTAGACTTCAATGAACTTTTATCTCTTTTATCTTCCATAAATGACATAATGAAAAATTGCTGGTAATACAATAGTTTCTATGGGTTTCTGAAAGAACATAATTCATTCTAAGATTATCAGAACAACTTGTAGCTGCTGCATTTTAGTTATGTTGTAAGTTTTATTTTTTTCAATTTTTCTTAGTCTTATTAGATTTCTTATCTGAGTGTCTGGATATATTTGTTCAGAAGACTTTTTGTTCACGTTGTAGTCAATTTACATAAACTAGATATCCACATCCAATTATAATGCTTTCTGTAACTATATGAAAATGAGAAAATTAAAATTAACTTTCTTTGTTTACTGTTTCAGGTTCCTGGTTACAAAAAAAAATATGCACTTATCCTTGGACCTCTCTTATGATGGAATCATCCACGCCCTCTTTTATGTAAAGAAAACTTAGGAGTGGCAGGTCATATCCTGTGGAAATTTAAACTCTATCTTAATTCCAATATTCATGTGTTTCTAGTAGGATTTTGTCTGGGCGGAAACCCTTACTTCTCTAGTAGTATTTCTCCAGCCAAGTAACTGTCAGTACTTCACAAATATGTAAATAGTAATAATGGTGAAAACACTGAATACCGAAACCCATCTTTTCATTCATTCACTCTTCATTTCTGTAATATGTGGTACAATTTTACATAGGCTGTTAGAGAATAAAATAGTAAGTTTTTATTGTGGGAAAATTTGCTTTTCTGTTTTATTTGCCCATTTCCCCCATTTATCATGTCTTCAATTTTTCTGCTCAAAGTGCTTTTCATATTTCAACCATTATTGACTGAATGAAAATATCAAACCTGCTCTACCCAATGCATTACTAAAAAGAACTAGAGTTTTTAGTGTCTTATTCCATTTTTCACTTACAGGGAAATGAGGCAATTATAAGCATTGCTTGGAAATGTTGACAAAATCAAAACAGAATAAGAAAAGTGAAAGGAAATAGAGTCAGATGAGGGAATACTCTTAGGGATTTTCTGTAACTACATAAGGGAAAGCCATTTACTTTTAGAGTTCAAGAAATTGAGATTCATTTGATGGCCTAAAGCACTCACGTGCTTTGTGACAAGTAGACTAAATAACTATCTTCATTTTTACTGCATGTTTGTAGCTAAATGGGTTATCTTTTAATATTTATGTTGAAAATACAATCACTATTATAATTTGCATTGAATTTAATTCTTCAAATTTTTAGAATAGAAACTGCCTGGAGAGATGGCTCAGAGGTAAGAATATTTGTGTTACAAGTATGATAGCCTGAGAGTCCCCAGCTCCCAACTAAATAGCAGGACATGACCTTACAAGCCTGTAATCAGGTCCCTGTGAGGTCAACCCTGAAAATTCCTTGGATTTGCTCATGAGTCAATCAGAAAACAGAAGTTCTGGGTTCAGTGAAAGACTCTGTTTCAGGAGAATAAATTAGAAACCGAGGTTCTCCTCTTTCCTCTGCAGAAGTGTTCCTGAGGAGCTCTCATGTGCTCTCGCTTGCATGCACTAGGCATCCACACACCGCATCCCACACCCCATACTCACAGACAAAAATACCTGTTAATAAAATCTTAGGAGAGCCCAAATTCAATCATATTCATAACAACCAATCTTTCCAATAGAGAACGTTGTTTATATGTGTTGCTATAGTCTTTTAAGGATCTGGGCAAGAGTTGGTAAGAAAATTTCAGGTGTAAGATTATCTCACAACTTTAAGAAATATATCTTTTTAAAAATATTTTTATCAATTATAAACTTTACTATATGAAAGTATACCATTTTTTGTGTTACATTCCTCATTAATAGCCAACTATCAAACCCGGGTGATTTGAAATCATCTACATGATCATAAGACATACATTCACCATGAAATTTTGGCATTATGCTTAAGAAAACACTGTAGACATAATGTCACACATCTGTAACCCTGCACCAGAGATACTGAGGCAGGAGTTCAAGTGTTTGAGACCAGCCTGGTTTTCATATTGAGACCTTCTCCCTAGAAAAGGAGAGATAGAATAGAGAAAGAAAAGGAGGGAGATAGGAAGAGAAGCAGGGAAGGAAGTATATTCCTCTAAAATCATTTTATCTCTTCTTGAATGTGAGCAGAGATGTCATTCATGTCTGCATAGTCTGGTTCACCCTCAGTATTCTTTCTCTGATGTACAAGCCTGGGATCTCAGTGTCTGGTTGGCACTTGCTGGCCCTGCTATTCTCAAAGCCTACTTGATTTAAAGGTGGCTGACACTTTTCAAGCTTCAGCTAAATAGGGTGCCTGTCACTCTCTGCAAAGCCATGGGATCTACACTATACAGGCTGTCACATTTATTATTTTGCAGAAGCAAGTGATCTGAGGGAATGAGGCTGAAAGAAAAGATGGAAGACAGAGCCAAGTTTGGGACATTAGTTAGCTCTGACACTAAACTAACCAACACAGCAATGATGTGAAGTTGCCATCACATTCTATCACAGTCTCCCCTATACATTTTCCATTTTTCCTGAACTACTTTGCATTGGGTTTTAGTATATGCAGGACAGTCTTTACTAATGCAGTTTCTCTGACATCGGTGAAGAAGGAACATTGGCCAGTTGTTAGCGATCATTAATTCATACTTCTTAAAGGTCTGCTTTTCTCTTATCATTTCTTTGGTTTTGTCATCTCTCAAATTATAAACATTACTTGCAATTATTTACTTTCAAAATTCATATATCTGTATTTGGAAGAATGTGAAATCAATATATTACTTGTACATGATCAATATTTCATCACATGACAACTCATCTCTAGCACTTAATCAGCATAAATGAAACTGCCTTAAAATCAGGCATATCTTCAGGGCATCTACAACATCATGAACACCACGAATAATGTTATCATCATGAACATTTAATAATAGAAATAATTTTTTATTGAATAAACTAAGAACTAATATTAAACTATGATGTCAGACTTCAGGCCTGTATTTTATGTTAGCTGTGACTGTATCATGTTATTAGTTTAAGAAAGTTAGGTACCTTCCTACCTAGTTGTGATACCTTCCTCATTTGTAGAATTTTGATTAAGATTATGATGAGAATATCACAGGATCCCTGCACTACTTTTAAATGCATGCTCTTAAACATTTAAAACCCATGTTTTTCAAAACACCAGTGATGGGTAATGCAATTTGTTATCTTTTTCTTCTGCAGGCATAATGTGTCCACTGTGTGGTGCATGGGCATCACAGAGCCTCAAAGAGCCCTCTCCTCATGCTTGCCTGCTGCATGGTGCACTCATTTGCAGTGTCCTTAGCTGAAAATTGAGTGTCCTGCTCCTTCACTCTCCTATCCCATCATTTTAGAGCTGAGAACTTGCTATTTTCTCATGAGCTCCAGTGATTCCCAGGACTCTACTCTCCTGAACGACTTGGGTTAAAACTCAGTGTGGCCACATCCCGGTGTCTAATATAGGTTCTGGGTATCCTCACTCAGATGGTCTAAAACCCCCTCAGGCCCTCAGGGCTCTGCAGGAAGCCAAGGTACTGAGTCATCTATCCAACCAAAGTAATGCAATGTATTCATGAGTTATTAACTCTATTGTGATAGTAAGGAAGTACTATTAAAGAAAACACTGTTTCACAAATGTGTCCATACCTATTCTTCTACTCTGGTCAATTGCAATATTCTGGATAACAGCAGTTCTTGGAACTGTGGATACCTTCAAACTTGCTTAAGATGACTTAAAGATTGTGGTTTGACTTAATAAGCAGGCAAAAGCATGACAAAAATACAAAAAAGTTTTTGACCAGCTGAATGAATTTTAGCTGTTTTTTTAATGACTTGAAGGAACTCTGCATTCCCTGAGCCTTCAATAATATCTTCCTTCCCATGCAAAGTAACTCTAATACTTTCAATGATTTCCTCTGCATAGATGATTCCAAATCAGTTTCCACCAAGCCTCAGCATGCATTTGAATCCAGCGTCCCTCTCTATGTTTTATAGAGCGTAAATCCACTTCCATTCTCTCCTGGCTTATGGATAAAATCACACACTGAGACCGCATGGTTTTTACACTTGCTTTTGCCTCTTTTATTGCTTCTCTTCTTCCCTCCAGGCAGATGCTCATCACATAGTGGATTTTACTATCACTTTCTGAATCTGGCTCCTCACTTCCCAAGCGGCTGTACATGAAGTATTTACAAAGTTATCTACTCATGCTGTCTTTATATTGCTTTACCCTGTGCAAACATTTTTCTTCAGTTATTTAAAAGAACTTAATAACTTCACACATTAGTACACACATTCACTTATTTGCTTGTTTATTTACAAAGTACATGAACTTTCTGCTATGTGGCAAAAGGCCATTCATTGTACTTTCATTTTTAGCTGGACTGCATATTCATTATGTGTGAACATCTCCTAATCAAGTGTTAGTTACTCAGTGAGTGTACATGTGTCTTGGAAAACCTTGAATCTATTTTCTTACAGTTCTGGAAGCCAGAAGCCAAAGATCAAGATAATTGCAGGCTTGGTTTCTGGTGAAGCCTGTCGTATCCTGGCTTGTGAGCTGAGGCTTTTTCACAATGCCATTTCTCACTTACATACATGGTCATTGTTTTATGAGTTTATAAGGTAGGTGAAGAGAAGAGAGAGGGAGAGGAAGGAGATAAAGAGAGACCACCAAGTACTAAGGCAGTTCCTGGTCTGGAACTACCCATATAAGAACTTTATGTGAATGGAACTAGTTACTGAATCTGCATCAGAATAGTTATTTGGAGGGCTAAACTTAAACATATGCATGAGAGGGAGATGGTTCAGCCTAAAACGAAATACTTATTTACAAATATTTATGTTGCCATGTCCCCATTTGCCAAGACTTCACTACACCTATATAATTAAATTCTCTACACCAAATCTGAAGAACATTCTTTTAAAATATCACTTTTCTGGGTATATATCTGTTTACAATGAATTGCCTTGACTCTACATGGTTTTTAAATTTATTGTTTACACAGAAGATTTAATAAAACATATTATCTTACAGTTATTCAGCTAAACATGAAATAAAGTTTCTTTAATGCAAGAAAGCTATTATATGTATTTATGCATTTGCAAACATATACATGCATAACCAGAGTAGATTGAAATTTTTAGGTAGAAAGCTCTCTATATATTTATTAATTTATCAGTCTTGATGTAGAATTTTATGAAATCATTTATGTATTAATTTTTAGATAAGCAATTAATTAATAAAGGAAAAGAATATCAATATTTTTACTTAAGATGCAAAATGAATTTTAGAACAGATTTTCGAGAAAGTACTTAACATTTTAAAAACATTGGTTTGTTTCCTAGAGAATATTAGAATGTCTACTATGGTACAGTTCTTAGCATAAAAGCTCTGTGCAGAATATGCACAGTCTTGACATGAATATTGCTTGAAATACTTTCAATGTCTATAATTTTTAAAGAATTTCCAGCTACTGCCAAGTGCTACTATTGTAAAGAAAGCAATCACTGAGCTATTATTTTTAATACAAAAACTGTTAACAACAGTCTATTAAACTTCCTAGTGATACAGGATTTGGGGCCTTATAAGGGGTTTCCCAAATTTATGAACCCTAATTTTGGGTCCTTTCCTATTTTTAACAAAAATTGATAAAAAAAAAAATTACAGACTCAAGAAGAATAGGTTATGAGTCAATGATTTTATTTAGGGAGAAATCACAAATTGTGGGGTTTACTTAAGGGAAATTGGGGTCTAGAAAGAAGGCCTAAAGCAGACTCTCTAGCACATAGAGGGTAAGAAACATGCACTCATGTGGAAGACACAGCATGGTCATAGTCTGCATAGTTTGAGATTCATTTAAGAGAAATGACTGGGACACAGACATAACCATGTGTAAGATAGAACCCAGGTGCTTATGTAGAAAGATTATGTTGAAAGATTTAGAAGGAACACACATCCTCCCTGAGCTTCTGCATGGAAGAAAGTTAAGAGGGCAAAAGGTGGCGGCTTAAGGAAGAAGAGCAGGGGAAAATATCAAAGGAGAGATCAAGAAGCTCAGATGAGATATGAGTATTAAAGTCAGTGTGATGGTTAGGTTTTGTTGTCAACTTGATCTTTTTAATTATCTTGGGTGGGTCTCTGAGGATATTTACAGGAAGGCAGCCTCTCAGCAAGGGGCAGGATGTAAAGAAGCTCAAAGAAGCTAGAAGTAAGCACCCTTTCCTGTGTGGGCAGTGCAGGAAGGAAATTACAGAGACTCAGGAAGCCATTAAGTCTGGGGAAGGGTTTCAAGACTCCACCCTAAGCCTATATAAAGGAGAAGAAATTCTCTTTGCTCCTCCTGCCTGTTTGCTTTTCTGTGTGTGTGGTGTAGGTTATGGTTTTTCTCTCTGCTACAACCTGTGAAAGAGGGCCAGCCTCTTTTGCTGCTACGGAATTTCCCCTTAATCTGTAGTTTCAATAAATACTTTCCTTCCCAAAACTGTGCCTAGTTTGAAGATTCATCCCAGCAACTTGTGGCTGACTATGACAGACAGTTACACCCATGTTCACTGCTATTTTAAAGAAATTACACAAGTAGCAGGCCCATGTAGATCTACAGTGAAAGGAAATATACACATGATAGATTCAGAAACCAGAGGAAGATCATACATGCAATTAAAGTGTGAAGTTACCCCAAAGTATGAAGCAGAGGCAAGCAGAAAATTACTCCAGCCAAGTAGCATTAATCTGCTCTTCCCACTCAGTTTGGCTGAGTTGGGGGGGCGGGGTTGGGCAGACTCATGTGTATTCAAGCAGAGATCACATAGCAGAGTGAGGTTTGCAGAGACAGTGAAGAAAGGCTGGCAACAGCCTATATAGTCTATTGAAAATGTACTCCTTCATCAAATGCAGGTATGTAAAAAGGAAGAATCCATTCATTTGCTGGTTTGAAGGGGCACGTTCCAGGGCCAAGTCCACCTGGTAGTTAGGACTGTCTAGGTAGCCTGAGTGTGCTAGACTGTGGGCAACAGGGGACACTGAAGCTCTTGCAGATGAGTGTTCATCAGACACTAGTTCCATTTCTGAGTTTTGCTTATGCCAAGGAGGGTTGGCATGTGGGCTGGCATCTCCTGGTTCTCTCTTTTGGACTTCTGTTCCTAAGTGTAAGTCTAAAAGAACCTAACTTTCTCCTATTTCTCCTTCCCACAAAGAGGTTGGGAGAAAATATTTTTCAGCTAAATAGAATGGTTAGAACTGTTTCAGATATTGGCCACGAATGAATGGAGAAGTATTTTTGCTTAGATATTGGCTATGAATAAAGGGAGAAGTATTTATGCAGCCAGGTTTCTTATTTGACTTCTTAAATACTACATAGCTAACTGCATCTTTCATACTTTCAAAGAAAGTAAAATTAATGGCTATTTTAAAAGATTTAGGTTTCTAAGCTCAGCTTTTCTTTCCTCTACTGATAGTGTCCTATGGAAATAGGAATCACAGATCCCTGATAAACGTGCAGATAAAATGGTTATTTCTATGGCTGTAGGAAAATCAAAAACAAACTAAAAATACTCTTTATTTGTGATCCATTTAGAATTTCATGCATTCTATTAGCATCTTTTGAATTGTAACTCACCAATTTATTAGCTTGAGTCATTAATTATCAAGACTCTTGGTGATACATACACTACTCAATATTGCTACTTATTTTTTATTTATCTTAAAAATGTTTAGACAAAGGTAGGAGGATCATTTTGAATTCTGACCAGAGTGAGATGCAATTCAGCCTGGGCTAGAGTGAGAGCCCACCTACAAAAATACCCCAAAATTGTTTTATTTATTAGTGTGTATGTGTATGCATATGTATACGAAGTCATGTGTGTGAGCACACTCTCACTTGTTATGTGTGAATTGGAGTGTGTGTAAGGTCAGAGGACAATTTTCAAGTCTC
Organism: Zapus hudsonius; assembly: GCA_004024765.1. NCBI lineage: Eukaryota > Metazoa > Chordata > Mammalia > Rodentia > Dipodidae > Zapus > Zapus hudsonius. Next base: position 26,668 of record PVHP010005667.1, read on the forward strand.
TTGTCATGAGGCACAGCTTTGCTGGATCATCATCTGATTATCTTGTTCTTTTTGCTGTTCTCATAAGAATCTTGGGGAAATTCTCCAACTCTCTAAAGTCCATTTGGCCACTAGCATCAGCATTGGAATTACAAAAGCCCATCATGTCTTCCAGGTACTCAACTACTCAGACTTGAGCTATGAGTGCTTCATTTATTAACCTATCTCCTAAACACAATATTGTCTCTTATTTTTTCTGTGTGAAGACTTAATAATTTTGATCTTTGTAGCACATATAGTCAAGATTTCAAATGTTTACATAAGCTTACTATTTGTGATATTCAGCTCAGGTTAATAACAAAGTACCATGGATGTAGCATATACAACAAAAAATTTAATTGCTCACAATTTCTGAAGCTATAATCCCAAGATTAAGGTTTTGATAGGTTTGTATTGCAGAAGACTGTCTCACACATGACTTTCTATCCGTGGATGTATATCTGTAAGCCTTACTTTATGTTAACACAATATTAATGCATTAGGCCATAGCTATATCAACTATTTTAAAAATCAATTACATAAATAATAACTCTGGTTTACAATCTAAGAATTTTAAAGTACTGTTAGAATCGGAAGCATATAAGCATTGGAAATACTTGTCTCCTTACTTTTCCGTCACTTCTTTTAAGGCCTTGTATCCAAATGCAGTTTTATTTGGTACTGTGGATTCAACCTGTGTATTGGAGGAGAATTCAATTTAATCTGTAGCTCTGGAGTCATGCATTCTGAGATAACTCTCTACATCTCTTGCAATTCTATACACATTGCAAATAATCACTAACTTCCTATTGCTCTATCTTCAGTGCCATTAGTCTAGTCACAGCCTTGGAAGACAGCCTTCCCTCTGGAACAAAGGTCAGATATGTTTAACATTATAACTTGATATAAATTAGGGCCTCTTCTAGGATAAAGATAATATGAACTTTATTGCCATTATCAAGTTCCTAGTGCCTGGTCCCTCCTGTGTACTCTAAAAATACTGCAAACTGTACCACCTTGAACATTGTGTCACTGGGAGAGTAAGAGTCCTAGAAACTGCACCAAAAATGATGTTAGTCTGACAATTATTGTTTCTTGGTATTAACTATGTCCCTATCCCAGAAGTTTCCAGTTTTGTTTACAACCACCAATGAGATCCTAACTAGTCAGCTTGCAATAAAGTAAAATTCATAACGTTCCTATTTTTCATACTATTAAATATTCCATTCATTCATTTATTTCTGATTTGGCAATAAACTCCTAATAGCAAGCAAACTTCTAATAGCTCCACCATCAACATTACATTTGCTAAGCAATATCGTGCCTGGATTTTCTAGGCAGATTTCATTATATTTTAATCTAAAAGATACTGCTACTTTGTTAAACTCCTCACAGACCATTCCCTCTTCTCCTTCAGCTCTCAGCTCCATCACAACCTTCTATAGAAGTACTCTCTGAACATAGCATTTGAATGGCACATCATTCCTTGCTGGGTCTTCCCACATAGTTAATGATTGAGAAAATTTGGAATTGTTCCAGTTAATTTACTTTTCACTTGGTTATATCTGCCTCAAGAGGGAGGTCAAAGTGCCAGTGTTTCTTCACTACAGATTGATCTATGGCTATGATTCTCCAGTGATTTTTGTTGTCCGGGGGATACCTGACAATATACATAGAATAGAACGAGGAACTGACTGGCTTCTGGTAGGTGGAGACCTGGCATGACTGTGTCTTATAAAAGCCAAAGAATGTTCCAACAAAAATGTCTATTACACAATGTCAATTCTGTTAAATTCTTTTAATCACACATAGCTAGAGGAGAAAACTGGTTGAGGCTAAGAGCCAGTGATGGATGAATCAGAAGTGGACTCTCCTAACTGTATGACGTCTTTTGGACCTGTGGAAAGTAATTGATCATATTGTAACAGGTTATTTAAAATATAATATAGTCTCTCTTCATCTACACTTGGGGGAAAAATCTCCATAAGTATATTCATTTACCTGCCAGTGTTTAAACTGATTTATCAAATGACTAATCTTTAGAGCCAAGACCATTGATTTTAAAAGCTGTTTTTGAAAGATTTAAGAAAAGACAAAGAAAGACTTAAAAAGAGGAAATGCAAGCTAAAATAAAAAGCCAGGGGAAGGCAGAAGGAGATACACTAGAAGGTCACAAGTATATAAGAAACAAACTAAAGACAAGGACTTTTTTTAATCATAAAATGCAAAAAGAAAACAAAATAATTTCCTGGAGGAAGAAATCAACTTAAGAGCAAGGTGTTGCAAGAGGATACCTTAACCATTTGAAAATCCAAAGAATAAAATATTAGGCCTCCTCGAAACCTTATGGACACTTGTGATGGACTAGAAAATAAGATGCTGACAGCCATGGATCTAGTATCTGGATGATGACTCTACTTCTTTTGTGACAGACTCATGAGCGGAAGATGAGTTGAGGCATGTTGAACCTGAGGCTGTGATATCAACTTGGTAGAGGACAGTTGTTCCATAATAAGTTCTGAATTTTCAAAGAAAAATGTATGTTTAGAATAAATCAATAATGATAAAGAAGCAGAAGTGTCTCAAAAGGACTTTGAAGGCCCAAAAGACTGAACAGAAGACAAATAGGCCTGAAATAGAACATGTGAATATTAGGGAAGAATGTGTGAATATTAACGAAGAGAGGAAAAAATATTCAGATATAAATCACTTAAAATAAAAGATGATGAAAGGTGAATCCCAAGAACCAACAAAAGGCTAAAAGTAAAAATAACCCCTGAGCAAGTTTGTGAATAAAATTTTAATTTTGAAATATTGAGAAAAGATGAGATAATACTTCCTGGTGTTTTTGTCAGTGATTGTTAATGTCATAAGAAAAGATGTTAATGTCATAAGAAAAGATGTTAATGTCATAAGAAAAGATGAGATAATACTATCCTGGTGTTTTTGTGATTGTTAATGTCAGAGTAGGAAGCTGCAGACACAACTGAAGCATCGAAATAAAACAAGGATGCAAAGTTAATCTGAAAAAGAAAGTACTAGATGAAATTACTGAAATCCAAAATAATAGTGTTAAGGTAGAGAATCCCTCTAGCACACAAAATACAAAAAAAAAATTTACAAAGAACATAAAAAGTCAGTATGATTGATTTTTGAGAATTTCTCTTTTATGGTGTTAAGTCAACTGTGGTCTCAGGACTCTGGCTTCTATTTCTTGTTGCATGAGTAATAACACCTTAAACCTTAAATCTCTTAAGCACAATATAGAAATTTAGATGTGGAAATGTGGCAGAATATGAGGCATCTCCAATATTTGGTATGGGAGGATAAAATGTAATATAGTTATTTGCTAGGTTTTGCTCTGCAACTACCCAGCTGCTAATTTTTTAGATATGTTAATCTTATACTGTGTTATGAAAAGAAACAAGAATAGCTGCAAATAGCTTCTGAGAAAGGATGTCACAGAAACTAACAAGAATATTAATTTAATAAACATATATATATAGTGATGCACTTATTAATATAGCCTATATTCATAATATTTGGAAAATACACCCAGATATGTATATATATGTATATATACATATAATTTTGATATATATATATATATATACATATATATATATGGTCATATTTCGGTCACAGATATTTCGAATATAATTTAGAAATCAATTACATAAAACATAATAAGATACATAAATATTGGAATGAATTTGGTAAAAACTCTACAGATTTTTTAACTGACTGTGATTTGCCATGAGTCACATTCAATTGGAACTGCATTTTGACTAATGAAATATCAGAGGTGTGAATCATAAAAACTGACTTGCTTCTGCTTTCTTAAGGCTTAGAAAATTTTTTGTTTCTTTGTTTCACTGAAATCAAGCTTTTTGGTAAGATATTGATAGAAAGATTTTGACTAAGGGAAATGGATAAGGAAAGGATAATAATAGCTCTTGGTCATTGGCTCTTCAGTTACAAACAAAACACTTTCTATTACAATCAAGTTTTTTACAATGATCAGTACATCAAATAAAGGAATATAGAAAGAATTGTGCAAAGGCCGTACATAAGTAGATTTCAAATCAGAGATAGAGAATATTAACAAATACAGAGCTATGTGTTTAAACAAAGTGAGCAGAACTTAATTACATTATAATATTTCATGTTGCATATAACGACTTTAAACAACAATTAAATACATTTGCTTAAGTTGGCTAAATATAAATTTGAATGTAACTAAAACATCTAAATTGATACTTTCAAATTGAAATTCTTTAGTTAAAGGTAATATATATGCCATGAAAAATTCATTAGAAAAGTTAAACAGCAGGATTGAATTGATAGAAGACAGAGCTGTGGAATTCAAGAGATCAATGGAGATTATTTAGTTTGAAAGCACGCTAAAAAAAAAGAATTCCGCATTTACTGAACCCTTAAAAACCAACATCAAATTCTTATTTTTCTATTTTTTTAAAATCTTTATTGTCCAAAATTAGATATATTGAATGAGCAAATATTGAATTTATATTCCCATTTCCCTCGGTGGGCACACTGGATCAATCCATGTGGCAAGAGGTTATGGATAGCACAAGAGGCAACAAGGTTGCCCCCCTTTATGAATTGTAGCTGAGGGGGGTAATGTCTATGGGTAATCTCGACCACCATGGCTCTTACAATCTTTCTACCCCCTCTTCCCCTCAGTTCCCTGAGTCATGGAGGGTGAGTATTAAGTCTGTTTTATTGTTGTTGTGAATTGAAGAGTCTCTCTGTTTCTACTTTAAGTTGTGTTGGAAGTCGTTGGTTTCTATCTCACTGACTTATCCTGGGATGACTGATTGGCTGTGGTTACAGGTCTCTTTCTTGCCCCATCACTGTCTCAAGTGTTTCACTTGGGGCCTACACGATGGGCCTGGGGTGGTTCATAACTTGCTGGGATATCAGCCTTCTGCCTGAGGCTCATCAGTGGAGTTGGAATGACCACAGCTCTCTCGCTGCCTTCTGAAAAATACAAACAGAATCTCCATTGGAGAGTGAGATCAGTATAGGTTAAATGAGACACACATTTCTAATTTGGAAAAATTCTATTGAGATTAGCCTCTCTGTATGTCGTATTCAGCCACAAGCCACTGGCATCCCAAACCATGCACGATTTGGGGAGGAAAATATTTATCGAAGGAATAGACCCAGGGGAAGTTAAGGAAAGGCTGGCCCCCTTTCACAGAAGCAAGCAGAGACAGAGACAGAAGCCCACCACCAGCACCACAAGCAAGCACACTGTAACACACTGTGATTCACAAAATGCAGAACTCCGGTCAGGGTTCTGGCTCTTCTTTTGCATATCTATCCTTAGTATTTTACATCCAAATTAGAAAGGGTCAGTCCCCAGGAGGCTAGGCCAAAGTGGCACTTCCTCAAGCCAGAAGCCTGGAGACAATTAATAATTTGAATAAATCCTTAATTCTTTTGGGGACATTATTCAAACTACTAAACTGTAGTTCTCTGGTAATGGGGATTTTTTTTTTTTTTTTTGGAGCCCCAGTTTTTGGTTCCTATAGGATTTTGCCCTGAGTCTCCATTCCAGTTAAGGGTTCTTTGTCACTGAGTGGATTTCTTGGCCAATTTAAAAGCTGTTGAATACCCCCTCCCCCCAGGTTTTGGCACCTCTATTGCACCAGTGATCATTTCTTGGTCTGTTGATCTCTCCCAGAAGGAAGTGTGTTCAGCCTTCTCATGACAACAGTCTGAATTTTTTATCAGTGGTTTCTGCTTTCTCCAAGTATCATTGACCAATTTCCCCTGACAGCTTATGTTATGCCTTCCAGCACTGCACTCGCTACCATCTGGGGACTGGATACCATTCTGGATCTCTCAGGGTCTCCTGGTGTTTTTTGATCTTTCTGTGGTTTCTTCAGCAATAGGATCTTAGCTTTGGCCTGCGGTGGGTATTCAAGAGATTTGACAGAAAACTGCCAATAGCAAATTCTTAGGCATACCAACATCAACACAATGAAAGTAACAAAAAAGGAAAGAAAGGGATTAATATAAAATACACTTGAAGAAATAAAGCCCTATCTTCACACCCAGAACTCAGTCTTAATTATTGGTTCCAGTAAGTCTGTGGACACCAATATCTGAGCTTGTCTAATCCCTTGAATAAAATTCCCATATAACACATAGAAATCTTCATGTATACTTTATATTATCTTACTCATATGAGATTTCTCATTAAGCTTAATAAAATGTAAATGTTAGTAGTCATTTTACAGTATGGTTTAGGGAAAAAATGAAGAGAAAAAATGGATTCACATCCTCTGTATAGATGTAATTTTTCTATTTAATACTTTTGATCCATAGATCAAATTTCAGTATTGGGTAGACCACACATATAGAATCTATAGACATGAAGGGCCAATGGTTAATTACCAAAAATCTTCCTGAATAAGATACAAGACACTAATCTATACATACAAGTCATCTTGCAAATGAAAAGTATGACAGGCACTCATCTAGTCCGATTACAATGAAACTTTAAGAGACAAATCAAAGAACAAGAGTAGTCTTCACTTTTATTCTCACTAAATAAGATACTCTTTGACTTATGATGACCTTACATCCTGATAGACCTAACACAAATTGAAAATATCTCATCAAAAATGCATTTATCAGTATAACCTGAAATCATTGCTTAGTAACAATGTATGCTGTAGTGGGTCAATTATATATTCTCAAGATAGTAAAGCTCATTTTAACCTTTAAGAGTCTATTGCCTGGCATTGCAAGAGTACTTCACTACCTATCAGCAGACCAGGGAAGGGTCAAAGTTTAAATTTCTAGTGTAGTTTCTCCAGGATTTACAATGTTGAAGAAGTTGGAAGTACTAATTTTTAAATTTCCAATTTATATTTTTCCATTTATCTACCATAGATTTTATATTGATGTATATAGTGTTTGTAGAGAACTTTCTAAATTCAATCAGTATATCATTACAAACATATTTACTTCCAGATAATTTAAAAGAAACTTTTACAATGAAGTGTAAAAGATAGTGTATCTCTGAATATTGCAAAATATTTGATTATTGTTAACACTGAAAAAATTATCTGAGTAGAATTTTATGCTTAATTTGTCATGAGATATAATTAAATAAAATTCAATGAAGGAAAAAGATAATGTATGAGAAATGTCAAAATTACATCTACTTATTCCTGAAATTCACTAAAGAAAATATTTTACATGATATAAACTCAATATTTGCCTATTTCTTATAATGCATTGATCAATAAAAGGTATTTTATTAGCACCACGCTCTAACCAACTGAGCTAACAGGCCAGATAATAAAAGGTATTTTATTAACGATTCAAATGTAAATGTAGAGTAAATGACAATAAACACTCATTTCTTTCTAATCAATGACTATATGTTATCTTCTGAGAATATTTTTCTTGTTTTCAGATACTTATGATTTGATAAATGCCATCAAGTTTCTCTAATGATGGCCTAATTTTGTCCTGTAATGATATGATACATTCTTATCTACTATAATTCACTTTTTGAAGCATTTTATATACCCCATGTTTTGTCACAAATTGAGAAATCACATTTTAAATGCTTTCATGCATTAAAATATTCAATATTTAGGTTGCAATACTCTACATGTGAACTTGCCTATTTTTTGCTACTTGAAGAAATTATTTTTCCCGTTCTATAACTGGAAGTGGCATCTATTTAAGTTCCTTCATAGAATATATTGCACCCTGGTTATACTAAGTTCAGAAATGTCAGAAGGGTACAAACAATTTAGTAATTAATCTGGACAGGGCTGAGCTTTTGGAATCATGTATTTAGCATCTGAAACTCCATCTGCAGCTGTGCCAGAGGTTTCAGTGATATTACACAGAAGTTGGATTTATTTTATCATATCCTCCATTAAGCTTCCTGTTGGCCATGTGCTTACACTGATCCCACAGTGGAGGGCAGTGGTTGGGTTTTCTCCTCAAGGAAGAACACGTTTTTTGTTTCTTCAGTTGTTCTATTAGGTCATATCCTCACAGTGATCCCTTCACTAAAGAAAGCATGACATTTTGCTAAAATTTTTAATGTCTTATTAATACATTTCTGCCTTCCTGTGGCTAAGAGTGTCTCAAATTTCTGTAAAAATATGTCTATACAATAATTATAGCCTTTCGAAGAGCAGTTACCATTAGACCGTGTCTGCTAACTTATTTCATGTGGAAACTTCTGCCAATTTTTGCCTGACATATGATTTGTTAATTGTTTTCAATGAATGATTGATTAACAGTTGGCTTTTATATATGAACATAAAATATTTCACATTTTGTTGATATGTTTATACTGGCAAAGCTTATTCTTCAGCTAGAAAATGTTATGGTTGGGTTAAGACTCTAACTCATTTCATTGGAACTAATTCAAGTCAAAACTAAATTGATGATAGAGTGGAATGACTAAATTGTTTTTGTAAAGCATATTTATACCCTCACATTGGGAGAATTTCCTCAGTGGACAAGCATCTGGACTTTCTGGCAGTTTCCTCTGTGGCAAATGTGTCTGTAATGCCCTTAGTCAGAAACAGAATACCTCAATTGTAAATGATGGGTAATATTTATCAAACAGCCCTAATCATGTGCTTGAATTCAATATAGCCAGACAGCTTGCTAGTTGGAAAAAAAAAAAGCGATGTGTTTCAATAGCTAAATGCTCTTCAAAAATCTTTTCTCCCACTCTCTGCCTTCATTTTTTTTAAAGAAATTAATACCATAATTGTTTGTGGAATTAATTCTGCCAACCATAAGAGGGGTACTTTTGTAAAAAAATTATAGAAGAAGAAAATATCTCTCAATATTCTAACAAATTCTAATATTACATTAGAGTTGTATAACTAAAACCAATAGCTTTAACAAACCACACTTGTCCTCTATTACTATGAATGATGCTATTTATCCACACATATTATTCACTTCTACAGTGAATATTAATATTTGTTGACTATGTAAAAGGTATACTTTACTGATTGATAGGGGTTCATTGGTTCTTGGGCAATATGGTTTCTAGAAAAGGTACATTTATAATATAATTTGTAGAGAAGATCTGTCCTCCATACACCATGTGGTTTCTGTTTTCATTGGGATTGGGGAAGCATGTGTTTCTTAGTGACACTTGAAATTTAAAGAAAATATGTCTTGGGTTTCTTAGAAAAAAATATATATGCTTTCATGAGTAGACAATAATAATGGTTAATTTTTGTTTTCAATGTAATTGGATTTAGATTCCTCTAGGGGATTGAGACACATGCCTGGGTATGATTGTGTTTCCAAAAAGCATTAACTGAGGCATGTGAGACCCTGAATGATGGCAACACCATCCAGTGTGCTGGGGACCTGACCAAAATAACAGGGAAAATGGAGGAAGCCAGCTGAGTTTTACTGCTTTCATTTCTTGGCTTACTCTATACCACACATGATAGCAGCTATTCTCCACCACATGCTCTCACCACCATGATGTTACTCCCAGTTTCAAGCTGCCAAGAAACTGTGGGCTGGACCTTTTGAAACTGTGAGCCAAAATAAAACTTTTTTTTAACTAAGTTGATTTATGAGGAGTTTTGTTCACAATGATGAACAGCTAATACTCCTAACTAATACAGTAGACAAAGTAGAAGTCTTCAATATAATTATAAAGAAAAAACATCAGGTATGAGAAATATACAAACAACATGTTTATTACAGATGAGCCACCCCAGACCTACCATGGAGGATCCATATGGAACCCTGCAAAGAGTGGTGGGATAAGCAAAAGACCTATAACTACAGCCAATCAGTCAACACAGGATAAGCCAAAGAGACAGACAACAATGATTTTTCAACACAACCTGAAGCAGAAGGACAGAGGCCCCTAAGATCTCAACAATAAAGCAGATTTAATACTCACCCACTATGACTCAGGGAACTGAGTGGAAGAGGGGGCAGAAAGATTGTAAGAGCCATGGTGGAGGAGAATATCCAGAGACATTGCTCCTCTTAGTAACAACATACAAAGGGGGCTGGAACCGGGTTGACATCCATAACCTTACCCCATGGAATGATCCAGTTTGCCCACAGAGGATGAAACCCAGCTGATTGGGAACAGGGAAGAGGGAAATTGGTTGAATTGGGGACACCAACACATTATTGTACATTCAGTGTATGTAAATATGATAATAAAAATATAATTTATAAAAAGAGGATAAAAAATCCTCTCCCTAACCTATGTGAAGTAAAATAAAAAACATTTCTGTGTATTTTTTAATGTAGAGGATTCAAAAAATTCTGTGTAGCTCATTCCATCTGCTGCCACCATCAGTGGGATTCATGAGCTGAAGCCACTTCCAAAGCCCAGGGTAGAGAGTATTCCTGGACATTCATGGCCCAGGTGAGCTTTCCTTATCCCCCATGTGGGTATCTGCCACCCTCCACTTGCCTGAATTAGTAACCAGCCATACTCTATGCACATCTACTTCCCTAATCTGACCAATCTCCTTTAGCTTCTGCTGCCATGAGCACCAGTAGGGACCCCAGAGCTGATCTCGTTTCAAATCCCAGGCTAGAGCCCAAGGAGCTCCTGCAGGACCCTGAACATGTTCCTCTGGCCTGTCCTGCTAGCCTGTGGCTCACACAAAAATTAGCAGCTTGTGTATATAGTAATGACAAACATATGGAGAGAAAATTTAGTGAAGAAATATCATCTTCAATAGCCACAAAAAATAATTATCTTGAAGCATTCCAACTGAGTGTTACAGTAAGACACACTCCAATGGGATGCATCTTCAAACCAGGCACAATTTGGGGAGGAAAGTGTTTACTGAAACTACAGATTGAAGGGAAGTTCCATAGCAGTCAAAGCCCTCTTTCACAGATCCATGCAGAGAGAGAAAAACCCATCACCAACACCACAGACACAGAACAGGAAACATGCAGGAGAGACAAAGAGAATTTCTTCTCCTTTTATAGGCTTAGGGTGGGGTTTTGCAACCCTATCCCAGTCTTAATGGTTTCCTGAGTCTCTGGAATTTCCTTCCTTCATGGCACACTCAGGAAAAGATGTTTACTTCCAACTTCTTTGAGCTTCTTTACATCCTGCCCCTTGCTGATAGGCTGCCTTTCTGTAAACATCCTCATAGACCTACCCAAGATAATTAAAATGATCCAAGTTGACAACAAAGCCTGAACATCACGCTAAGGTATTTAGAGACCTATACAATGAAAACGTGAAAACACAGAAGAGAGAAACAGAGGAATTAATATCGAGAAAATAGCCATCCTATCTAAAGCAATAAACAGATGCAATCCAATGTCAATCAATATTTCAGCAATATTCTTCTCACTATTAGAAAATAAATCATCTCAAAATTTACATGGAATCACAAATGGTTTCAGATAGTGAAGAAAATCTAATTCAAGAGGAATATTACTGGTGTTATCACCATACCTGACTTCAAGATCTACTACACCACCTTACTAAAAACAAAACAAACAAATCATCATTTTAAAGGCACAAAACAATTAGACAAGTAAATAAAATAAAAAAAAAATCCAAGTTAAAGTTCTAGTAACTACAGCTACCTGATATTTAACAAAAAGGCCAAACATATACACTAAATACATTTTCTGTAACATATGGTGCTAGAGATATAATGGATAAAAATGTAGAATGAATCTAGATTCTCTTCTCTCATCCTACACAAAAACTATCTCCAAAGGCATTGACTACTTTACTATAAGATGTGAGACTCTTCAATGACTAGAAGAAAAATGAGAGAGCACTTCAAGTATAGCCCTAGTGAAAAACATTCTAAATAAGTCTGCAGTAGCCCAGGGATGTAGTCAAACTCTCAACCATGGGGATCTCAAGAAACTAAGTAGCTATTGTGCAGATAAACATCAAGCGAGATAGTGGACAACATACAGAATGGGAGAAAATTTAGCCAGCTGTACAACCAATAGAGGTTTACTACATACAACAACAACAAAAAAAGAACTCAAAAAAGCCAAGCAATACAAAAACAAGCAACCCACTCAAAAAATGGAACAGAGAACTGAACAGATTTCTCAAAGAAATTCAAACAGACAAAAAATACCCAAAGAGTTATTCAACATCTTTAGCCATCAGGGAAATGCAAATTAAAACACTTGAGTTTCCATCTCACTCCAATGAGAATGGTTATTATCATTAAAAAAATCAAATGAGGGGCAGGATCTGGTCTAGCAAATGCACTGAAGAGGGCCTCCAGTTGGTTGGGGACTGGGAGCAAGAAAATGGGGGTACCACCACAGATGTGCCCACACAATGTATCTAATAATTGAGAATAAATATGTTAAAAAAGTCAAATGACCACAAGTCCTGGCAAGGGTGTGGGGAAAGAGGAACCCCCATCCACTGCTGGTGGGGGTGCCAAAATGTACAGCTACTATGGATGGCAGTATGGAGACTCCTCAAAATTGTGAAAATAGAGCTGGAGAGATGGCTCAGTCCCCAGTACCCATGTAAAGCCGATGCAGAAAGTTACATTCATCTGGAGTTTTATTGCAGTGACTTAGAGGCACTAGAGTGCCCATACTCTCTGTCTCTCTCATCACTCTCTGTCTCTGTCTCTCTCTCTGTGTCTCTCTCTCTGTGTCTCTCTCTTTCTGTACCTCTATGCTTGCAATAAATATATATAGAGATATAGATAGATAAATAAATAAATAATCAAACAATCTGAAAATAAGCATTTGATCCCGCTCTACCACTCCTGTAAGCACACCCAAAAGACCACTCTTTCCTATTTGCTCAGCCATGTCTTTGCTGCTCTAGTCACAATAGCTGGGAATTAGAAATAGACCAGATGTTATCAACTAAAGAGTGGATAATGAAGGTGTGCAACATACACACAATGGAATTCTACTCAGCAGTAAGTACCTAAAATGAAATAATGAAATTTGCAAGAAAATAGAGAAACTTGGAAAAAATCATACTGTGGTCACACAGGCTCAGAAACACAAAAGTGGCATGACTTGTTTAAAAATTGTAGTAAGCATCAACAATATTGTTAAGGAACTATAATGAAGCTAGGAGAGAGGAGAAATAGATAGAGGGATGGAGGAGGAGATACTTGACAGGCAAGTTCAGAGATTGAAAACAGATAGTGGGAGGTTTATGGGGGGCAAGGGCTAAGGAAGTTGAGTGAAGAATTTCTCAAATATAACAGCAGCAAGAATCAATATTGTTGTAGTCAACTTATTCTGTTGTTGCGCAGAAAGAACCCAAACAAAAGTGGCTAGTGGAGGAAAGGGTTTATTAGGCTTTTGGACTCTAGGGGAGACTCCCTCCTGGCAGGGAAAATGATGGCATGAGCAGAGGGGTTGACATCACCTCCACCACAGCACTGCAAATAGCATCAAGAAGGTATGCCAAGCACTGGCAAGGGGAAGATGGCTTATAACTCACATAAGCCCACCCCCTACAAAATAGCTCTAGTGAGGAGGTTCTAATTCCCAAACTGCTCTCACTGAGAACACATTCTTTCATTTGTGAAAGACACATGGATCAAACCATGACAATCAGCCCCTGGCCCCCACAAACTAATTATCACATATTATGTAAATACAATGTGTTCAGCTCAACTCTTAGGTCCCCACAGCTTTCAACTGAGCCATAATAGCAAAGATAACCCACAATGGCACAGAATATTCACACTGCAAAATATGAGGCAGAGCAAAAACATATTGAACCAATACAAGATATAAAACAAGCAGGGAAACCTCAATCTCTAACTCCAAGTTCAATGATCCTGCATTTGAAAAATTCTTTTGGAGATTCGATTTTGCCCCTCCAGCTCGGCTACTCATAATCAGGGAAAACTTTATCCAGTGCTGGCAGCTCGTCTTGGCAGCCATCTATAGTCCTGGAATTCATTGGGTCTCCATTGCAACTCATAGTCCATCCTCATGGCTCCATCGGCCTCCACACAGGCAATCTAGCCCACGTTTAACACTGCCAATGGCCATTTTTCAAAAACAAAACTGTGTTGCAAATCCAATGACCCTCTCTTCTTGCATTTGTTAAACTCCATAGAACCAGGTGGGCTACCAATTTGTTAATCCAGGGGGGGAACAAAGCATTCATGCCCCTTATTTCAAAGAGTCTGTATACTTTGTTGTTCCAATGCAGATCATCTGGCCCGTTCTCAACGGTTGTAATCTCTCAAACAATTGTGGCTGAACGGGCAGCGGTATTGGTCGAAAGATCTTTCTTTCTGTGCCATCTGCATCTGCTCACGCCAGGCCATTTTTACTTAAAGCAATCCTGCACAGGTTCCCAGGATACAGGCAGGCAGAATGCAGCTAGCCTCTCGCACAAACTAATTCTGGCACAGTAATGAGAAAGTTCTTTCTCACCATTGTAAGCCAAACCACACAATCCATATTTCTTACTGCAGTCAAGTCTTTTAACTTTGACCAGAATGTTCCATAAAGCTGTATTACAGCACTGCAAAGTGTCTCTTAGGACAAGGTTTCAAATACTTCCACATTCCTCCTGCAGATCACTTTCAAAAGGTCCAAAGTCAAAGACTCAAGGTTCTAGCAGCAACACATGACTCCACTCTCAGTACCAAAACTGTTGTAGTCAACTTATTCTGCTGCTGTGCAGAAAGAAGCCAAACAAAAGTGGCTTGTGGAGTGTATTAGTCAGGGTTTTCTAGAGGAAACAGAGTTGATAGAATGGATTATAATAAAAGGGAATTTATTGGGATAGTTTACGACTGTCCAACAATAGCAGTCTGCAGTCCCACAGGTGAAGAAACCAGTAGCTGTTCAGTCCACGTGGCTGGAGGCCTCAGCAGTCCCAATCCAGCCCAGAAGGCCTGATGGCTCCCTGGGGAGCAGCTGCTCTGCATTCCACGATGTGCGGCTGAGGAAACTGGGTTCCGATGTCCAGGAAGGTTAGGAGAGCAGGATGCGAGTGCAAGTCAGGAACCAGCACCAGCAGCTGGGGAAGGAAGGAAGAATGTCTCCTTCCCCCTAAGCCTCCTTATATTAGTCTCCTTCTGGAAGGCCCACCCACTGGGGGGAAGGGCTCACTCTGGAGAAGGAAACTCCTCCATTCTCCAAAATCCCAAAAGTATTTTGTTAATCCTTCCTGCAGGCAAGCTCAGAGACCCGCCCAAGATTACTATGGAAAATTACATACATCAAGTTGACAAATAAATTTAACCACCAAAAGTCCACACCTTGTCAACCTGACATCAAATCACATCTCCTTACATCTTAATTTTTAAATGAAGAGAGTAATCTCATTATTCCACCTAACATGGTATAACTATCCACATACAACCAGAAACACATAATCCTCCCCAACATAAGGCAGGTCCTTTGTGGAATGCTTAGTTTAATATCTAATAATATAAATCCAAAAATGATTAATGATATAATCTAAATTAATGTTAATTACATAATAGAGGAAAATAAAGGTATTCATATATATATATATATATATATATATATGCAGACATTCTTAGCAAGTAATAAAAAACAAAAGAAATTACTCATGGCAATTACAGCCCTCAGTTTTGTAACTGGTCACTTGGCCCTAGTTCATGTTTGTAACTACCTTCTTCTACTACCTATTCTGTTTTTCCTGCACCTTCAGCAAGCACCTCAGCAGGTCCTGGTCCTTTTCCTGGAGGGGTGAACCATACTTTCATTCCTGAAGGATCTGAGCCATTTTTCACACTGCCTTGATAGGGGTGTTGTAGTTTCCCATTGACTTTGATAACAGGGCATGGTAACACCAAGACGAGCCCTATAGAGTCTCCTGCATTCCAGATATACTCTTTCTTGCCTCCATTGTGATGGAGCAGTCCAGTTTCTCCCAGGTAGTCTGGATCAATTACTACTGCTAACACTGTAACTCCTTTCTTGGCCTGTTGACTGCAGGGCATCAGGAGCCCAAAGTGGCTGAGGGGGGGTGTCCTTAGCTTCCAGTTCAATGGAATGTTCTCTGTGCCTCCTGGCAAAAGCACTCCCTGTTTTGAAGTCAAAACTTCTAGGCCAGGGGAGTGTAAGGTTGAGGGAACAGGAAGCAAAAATTTGGTGAATGGGTCATTTGGGGGAATGGTAAGTGGTACCATTCCTATTTCCACCCCTTGATTCCTGGACCCATGGATCCGAGCTATAGGAGAAACAGTACCATATATAGCATGCTAGTTCAGAGCATACAAAGCCTGCTGGAGAACCCTGCCCCAGCCCTCCAGGCTAGTGCCACCTAGTTGGCACCATAACTAGTTCTTTAAAAGGCCATTCCATCGTTCTATCAAGTCAGCTGCTTAAGCGTGGTGGGGCACATGGAAGGATAAGTAAATTCCATGAGCATGAGCCCACTCCTGCACTTCCTTGGCTGTGAAGTGAGTTCCTTGGTCTGAAGCAACACTGTGTGGAAGGTGGATTAGGCACTCTGGGAGCCCATGGATGGTAATTTTTGCTAAAGCACTCCAGGCAGGAAAAGCAAATTCACACCCAAAATAAATATCTATTCCAATAAGGACAAAACACTGCCCTTTCCATGATGGAAGTGGTCCTATGTGGTCAACTTGCCACCAAGTCACTGGCTGGTCTCCCTGAAGAATGTTGCCATACTGGGGGCTCAGTGTTGGTGTCTGCTGCTGGCTGATTAGGCACTCAGCAGTAGCCATAGCCAGATCAGCCTTGTTAGTTGAAGTCCATGTTGTTTGGCCCATGCATAACCTGCATTCCTGCCATCATGGCCACTTTGTTCAGGGGCCCATTGACCAATGATTACAGATTTTATACTCAGCTCGTGCAGTTAGACATGGTGTCAAGAGTTTATTTGATTGGTTGGCTGAAATATGGACTATGGAGGAAAGGGTTTATTAGGCTTAAAGACTCCAGGGGAGACTCCATCCTGACAGGGAAAACAATGGCATGAACAGAGGGGTGGACATCACCTCTGCCACAGCACTGCAAACAGTGGCAGGGAGGTGTGTCAAGGGGAAGCTGGCTTTTAACCCCATAAGTCCAACCTCTACAACACAGCTCTAGCAAGGTTCTAATTCCCGAACTGCCTTCAGCTGGGGATCGAGCATTTAGAACACTGTGGTAGTTTTGAGTAAATGTCACCCAATAGAATTTATTATAATTGTGAATCGTCTTCAGCCTTCTGGCTGGAGGAAGTGTCACTTTGGCCTGGCCTCCTGGGGTCATGACACCCTTTCTAAATTGGATGCAAAACACTAGGGATAGATATGTGAAAGAAAAGCCAGAACCCTACTCTGGAAGTTCTGCATTTTTGTGAATTACAGTGTTACAGTGTGCTTGCTTTCTTTATTGCTTCTGTAGGTGCTGGCTGTTTCTGTTTGGACCTGTGAAAGGGGGCCAGCCTTTTCTCCTTAACCCCTGGGTCTGTTACTTCAATAAATACTTTCCTCCCCAAAATTGTGCCTGGTTTGGAGATTCATCCCAGTGATGTGTAGCTGGCTATGACAAATACATTTGTTTGTTTGTGTGGGACACCTGGATCAAACCATGAAAAATATCATAAAATCCTTCCTCATGATTAGCTATTTTAAGAGTAGTGCAGTGGAACTTTTTGGACAGAAGTGCTCTATCTATTGTGTAGTAAGCTTCACTCTAAAGCCATGGACTCTGGCTGGTAAATACAAGTACTAGGATTGGATTCCTCCCTATAGTGACCTGTTGGTTAGGGTGACTCATGAGATCTACAATACAATGCAAGGAATTGCCAAAGGACTTGATTACCCATAAGAGCTAGATGGTTGCATCACTTTGCTAGACACACCACAGGCTGTTATCACAGGAAGAGAAATCATGCTAGAACTGAGAAGGAAGCCTGATACCTGAGGGTTAGTTCTCTTCATGCTAGAAAGTGCTATGCAAACTGCTGGGGAATAATTGTCATCAACAGACTGAGCCATCAGGGGATCCTGCAAGCTACACAGACAACCCACTGGGCCAAATTAGCATCAGTGCAATAGTACCACAGCCTATGTGGGTATTCAACTGCTCTGATTATATATGAGGCCTGCTCAGTGGGAGAAATTAGTACCAGGTACAGAGAATGAAGTCAGAATAATATGGATAGGAAGGTCTTGGACTCTAGACAGAAGCTCTTATTATCTTCAGCTAAGAAGTGGGGTAATGTGTTTTTAAAACTGTCTTTGAAATGACTGTGTTTATTCCCCTCAATCCATGCTGCTCACACTCTTGGTTGGAGAATCTGCTTTTTACAGATGGCAGTGAATATCACGGAGATTGAAGATCCATCATCACAATAAGGACAGATAGTCAACTGTCTATGACATATTAGTCATTTCTATCACATCTGCCAGAGCCCAGGAAACATTATAGAGCAAGTGATCATGTAAACACCAGGGTTGCTCTCAGGGCTAGCCTGACAACCTCTACCAGGAAGCTAGCAGTAAACATCAAGGACACTCAAAACTCATCAAAGCAGATATTCAGAGGGTACAGAGAGCTCTATAAGAAAGGAGACTGTTAACATGTGTGTTAAGACTCAGGGTTCATTGCGGAATAGGGAACAGAAATATCGTAAGAACCACAGGATGGGAAGGTGTCTCATGAAGCATTCTCCCCTTTACCAAACACAGATACTCTCCGGTATGTTTATGACCCACTGTGTAGACCTGTAACTCCACTGAGGAAGGACCTCAGTGGACCTGTGGCAGAGGAGAGGTGATATAGAGTAAAATTTGATGGATATATGACCAGTATGAAATAGGCTCATATTGTAAAGTTTATAATAATAAAAACATTAAAAGATGCACTTTGATCTACCTTGAAAAGGTTTGGCCTTTATGTAAATTTTAGGGTGAGAAACGCCAGATTTAAATGTAGTCTTATCTTTGCCATTTGTATTACAGATACTCCCACTTAATTTTTAGCATAGAAAACGCATGGTTTGCCCACTAAATAATGTAACTCATTATGGAAAATAAATATATATTAAAAAAAGAAAAAAAAAAGAAAACTGATATGGTTTGAATCTGAAATGTGTTTGACATTAGATCTTCCACTATTGTCATTGCTTTGGGCAGCCTTTGGAAACAGGGCCTAGTTAGCTGATACAGGTCACAAGTATGTGTCTTAAAATTATAGTCTCAGAATGCTTGTGATGTGAGATTTCTGTTTCAGGCCAGGCTATGATAAGAATAAGCCATCAACTCCCTGTATGAGAAAATAAGTCACAGTGTCATATTTTCCTGCTATGATGAAATGTTCCCCAAATTGGTCACATAAAGGAAATCCCTCAGCAGGGCAGGGCAGGGTGGTGCATGCCTTTAAACCCAGCATATGGGAGGCTGATTTTAGGAGAATCTTCTTGAGTTCAAGGCCAGCCTGGGGCTACAATGTGAGTTCCAGGTCAGCCTGGGCTAAAGTTAAATCCTGTCTTGAGACAAAACTAAACAAAATTATATATATATATATATATATATATATATATATATATATATATATATATATATATATATATATATATGTATATATAGTACCCCTCCCTGTTGTGGTTTGAATGAAATATTCCTGATAGTCTTATGTATTTTTGAATACTTTGTCTGCAGACAGTGGCAATTTGGGAAACTTGGGGGAGCTTTGGAGAGGTGGAGCTTCAACTCCAAGACCAGTACTCAAACTAATTCCTACCCATTGATGTAGAGATGCCAAGCCTGAGTGGCTGTTGTGTCATGCCAGGTTTTCCTTCCATGAGGTGATTTTGGTCATGAGTTTCATCACAGCAATGAGAAAGTAACTGCTACTTATGCCTGTTATCTCCTAGTTAATGATTGTGAAAACGCTAACTTTATCTTGTTGCTCTCCTGTTCAAGGATCCCAATGGCCTTCCCACTGTCCATCGATTAATGCTCAAATGTCTCAGCATAAGTTTAAAAGATCACTGAAAAAGGAGCTAGGCCTTCTCCATTTTTACATGGAAGTGTGCCCTGCTGCTTGAGTCTGTCTTCTTATCTGCCTGCCCTGCCAACTCTATAGGATTGTGAGAAGATAAATGAGGTCAGTATTTGAAAGCCTATAAGACTGGAAGGCATGTCCATAAATGTAAGGGTTCCTTATTCAGAACCCTTCAAAATTTGTCCCCATTCTCCCTGTTGAACCTTATTTGTGTGTACTCTAATAAAAGTTTTCTGCTCTCAACAAAAAGTTCTATGTAATCAATTCTATGTGAAGGAAACAATCACCATTCAAAAATTTATTTTAGAAGGCACTTAAATGTACTGGGAAGGCTACCATTAAGGAAAAAAAAACTATTGATTGAACTAACATGGCCTTATTACTTCTTTTCAGAAAATGTTTTATAACATAATACTTTTTTCTCTTCTTTCAATTGGCAGTATTTTTTTGCCATGAGCAAGTAACATGTGATTTCCAGCCTATATAAGACATGAGTTAAGGTGAAATACATTTTTTTTCATTTCTCATAGTTACTCCATGATGTAGGTCCAAAGTTATCATGCTCATTTTACAAATAAGGACCATATGGTCACATAAAGTTGAGTAATTTGTTTATGCCAAGACTGAAATTCAAACCCAGGAAGCATGACTCCAAGTTTCTCTGGTCTTACCTGAAAGACTTCATTATTTCCCACAAAACAATACTAATATTAGTACTTGTCATTGTTACTATCTCATTGCTGGTACACAACCCCTGACCAGAAGCAGTTCATGGAAAGTAACCACGACAGGAGAAGACAGTCAGAGGAACAGGGCATCTCCACATTAATGGGAAGTGTGATGGTTTGATTCAGGTGTCCCCTCACAAATGAATGTGTTCTGAATGCTCAGTCCCCAGCGGATTGCACTTTGGGTATTAGAACCTTGTTCATTGTGTGTTGTTAGGGGTGTAGGTTTATTGGGGTTTTAGCCAGCTTCCCCTTGCCAGTGTTTGCCACACTCTCCTGCTGCTGCTGTCCACATGATTTTGGCCGAGAGATACTCTCCATCCCTCTGCTCATACCATTGTTTTCTCTTCCATCACAGTGCTTTCCCTTGAATCTGTAAATCAAAATAATCCCATTCTTTCATTAGCAACTATTTGTTGGGTTCTTTGTCACAGTGATGAGAAATTAGATGCAACAATTTTGGTACCAGGAGTGAGGTCCATCTTAGCTGCTTAGCTGATTCTGTGGATTTGGGCCTTTTCCTACTGATTTGCAGGAGGAATGCAGAAGGATTTGAAACCTCAGCCTAAGACACACCTTAAAGTGCTGTAAGTACAGTTTAGTGAAATATTCTAGTCAGAGTTGAAAGAACTGAATGCAGTAAGAACTATGGACTGTAAGGTTTAACTTACAAGGGTGAGAAAGACCTTTGGTGGGACTGTGCCAGAAGCAGATTGTCTTAAAAGGCTTCCTGCTTTCTGCCTACCAGTGTCCTGAGAACTTGTGCCAGTTGGCTTTACATAGAAATAGACTGGTTTGAGCAGATGGAGATGACACAGAAGGAAAGGAAATCTTTGGGCTAAAACTGCTGCCCATTGCAATGTGAAGTAGGCATGAGGATGAACTGTGGGCTGAAGTGGAGACCCAGTGAAATTCCAGGATATGGATGGCTGCCAAGGAGAGCAGCCAGCCCTGGATGGAGTTTTCTGGGACTGTGATTAGCCTAGCTGGAGGGTGGAATCAGAACTCCAAGAGAACTGGCATTGGTTCTCATCAGAATTGAGGTTAGACTTTAATGTTTGCCCTGTTTGTTTTAAATCCTATATCGGCTCAATCTATTTTTGCTATGCCCAAAGCTATCTTTGCAATATGAATGTTCTGTGCCATTGTATTTTTTTTTTTTGTTATTCTGGCTCAGGTAAAGACCTTATGGAAATGTTTGGATGTCATTAGAGTGGATAGAAAACTGTGGGGATTTTTAAAGTTGAGCTGAATGGATTATGCATTGTATTTTACATCATGTATGATTATTAGTTTGTGGGGGCCAGGGACAGAGTGTGATGGTTTGAACCAGGTTTTCTGAATGCTCAATCCTCAGATAATGGCAGTTTAAGTGTTTGAAATTTATTTTAGGTGTGTTTTGGGGGGTGGGCTAATTAAGTTTATTCCCTGTGACAGTTTTTGGCACACTGTCTTGTTGCTGTGGCCCACCTGCTATAGCAGAGGTGATGTCCACCCTCTGCATATGCTGTTGTTTTTCCTGCCATCATGAAGCATGCCCTTGAGTCTGCAAGTCAAAATAAACCTATTCCTCCATCAGCTATTTTTGGTTGGGTTCTTTCTTGCAACAAAAGAAAGCTGACTACAAGAGTTTTGGTACCAGAGAGTGGGATCTGTCATAGCTGCTAGAACACTAATTCTGTGGATTTGGGCCTTTTGGAACCGACTTGCAGGAGGAATTTGACAACTCTGAAGGACTGTGATGAAGGGAAGTCTTCACAAAGGGCAGAACTTCAGGCAATGCACATGGTTGTGCATTTTGCTTGGAAGGAAAAATGGCCAGATGTATGGTTGTACACTGTTTTAGGGGATGTAGCCAATACTTTGTCTAGATGGTCTGAGACTTGGGAGGAGCCCAGTTGGAAAATTTGTAAGAAAGCCATTTGGGGAAGATGCATGTAGATAGACCTCTCTGAACTGGCAAGGGTTATAAGGATAATTTTGTCCAATGTTAATGCTCATCAGAAGGAAACCTCATCCAAAGATGACTTTAATAATCAAGTAGACAAACTGACCTGTTCTGTGGATAGTGGCCCACATTTTCCTCAACCATCCCTGTCATTGCCCAAAGCTTCCATGAACGAAGTGGCCATGGTGGCTGGGATGCAGGCTATGCATGAATCCAACAACATGGACTTCCAGTAACAATGGCTGACCTGACTATGGCTGCCAGCAGCAGAGACCAACACTGAGCCCCCAGTATGTTAGAATTTCTCGGGGAGACCAGCCAGAGGCTTTGTGGCAGGTTGATGACATGGAACCATTTCCATCATGGAAAGGACAGTGTTTTCTCCTTACTAGAATAGATACTTATTATGGGTATGGATTTGCTTTTCCTGCCTGGAGTGCTTCTGCAAAAATTACCGTCCATGTGCTCACAGAGTGCCTTATCCAACATCATGTTAATCCACACAGCATTGCTTCCGACCAAGGAACTCACTTCACAGCTAAGGAATTGAAGCAGTGGGCTCATGATCATGGAATTCACTGGTCCTACCATGTTCCCCACCACCCTGTAGCAACTGGCTTGATAGAATGGTGGAATGGCCTTTTAAGGAACCAGTTATAGCACCAACTAGGTGGTACACTAGCCTAGAGGACTGCAGCAAGGTAACAGTGTCCTATATATGGTAATATTTTCCTATAGCCCAGATTCACAGGTCTAGGAATCAAGAGGTGGCAATGGATTCTAGTTACTGTCTTCACTTAGAAATTAAGTATGATGTAAGGAGATATGGTTGGATGTCAAGTTGACAAGGGGTGGACTTGTGATGGTTAAGTGTATTGTCAACTTGACCTGTTTAGTAATCCTTAGTAAACTTGGTTGGGTCTCTGAGCTTAGCAAAAGGAGGTCCCTCCTCCAGAGTGATCTCTTCCCCCAGAGTGAGTGGGTCTCACAGAAGGGAACTAGATATAAGGAAGCTTGAGAGGAAGGGAAGCTTCTTCCTTCTTCCCATGGGCTGCTGGGCCTGATGTGACTTGCACTTGCATCCTATTCTCCTACTCTTCCAGGACATAGGGACCCAGTTTCCTCAGCCTTACATTGTGGACCAAAGACCATTGGCTCCCCAGTAAGCCTTCAGGTCATCAGTGCTGGATTGGAACTTCTGAGGCATCCACCCATGTGTACTGAACTGCTACTGGATCCTTCATTTGTGGGCCTGCAGACTACTATTGTTGGACTGTCATAAGCAGCCCCAATAATTTCTCCTTTTTACTACAATCCATTCTATCAACTGTTTCCTCTAGAGAACCCTGACTAATACAGGAAGGAAGCAGGCTGAGAACTAGAATTGGAGCTGGGCTTATTAATGTAGATAGCCGATTCCCATATATCATCGCAGTGTTTAAAAACAAAAAGACCTGAAAGATACAGACATTTATTTGAAAAAATAAAAGACTGATGGAACAGAATTTAATGAAGAATACAACTACAGAAATGTGGAGGTAACCAAAGATAACATCAGGAGAATGCAGAGGCAGCTAAGAACTCACCAAAGATCACAATGCCATTTTCACTGCTGTCTGAATAGGAAGACAGGGGACTGTAGTGAAGACACCAGAGCTAAGCCCATGTGATTTTCTCTCCTTTATTATCAACAATGTTTGTACATTCGTCATTATTCCAGGCTACTTAGTAGTGTTTACATTACATATGGCCTTCCTTTTAAATTCTGATTTCCTCTGGTAGATCGGTGTCTTTAAAAATTATTGTAAGTATGTATTCTGTTAAGCATTAACATGGGACACAAGTATTATGTTTCTATTACAGTAAGTGCATGTGCTTCACTGCTAGGTAAACAAACTCAACAATGCTATATGAACATAAATAGTTGTATTTTATGTCAGTTATGGTAAGATATTCCAGTTATTAGTTTTTTAGAGGTAAAAATTCTATTATTTCTGAGCATATATGTCATATCTAGTTTACAAATTATACTGACAAAATTTTGGTGGTATGATGTCTATATTAAATTACTGATGTTTTAAGCAAATGCAGTTAATAACTGTTTAGATTTGAGTAGTATAGCGATGGGATGATGAACTCAATTGCTAAGCTCCCACGCTGTCTTTTAAGCCATCAAAAATGATGGTTCCCACAGCAGCCATACTTCTGAAGAAAAAGTATAGTTATCATTACTTCACTAATGTCTAGGAAAATTAGCTCTAGGAGATGGAACAGGTCAGATTTACTTTTAATGTATTTTTAAAACACAATAGGGTTTTCTAAGGAATTCATTTTTTTGCCACTGAGAATAATTCCAATAATTCCACATTATAAACAATGAAATGAAAGTAAATAAAAAAATTTTTTCTTGCTTATATGTCATGTAAACTCATTAGAGAGCATATGAGCTGTCATGGTCATATTATATAATTTTTGTCTGCTTCTTACCAGTTCCTTTGTTTTGATTTTGAGATAGTGTCTTTCTTCTGGCTTTTTTTGTTTTTGTTGTTTTTCAAGGTAGGGTCTCACTCTAGCCCAGGATGACCTGGAATTCCTAGGTTACCTAGTCTCAGGGTGGCCTTGAACAGACGGCAATCTTCCTACCTCTGCCTCCCGAGTGCTGGGATTAAAGTTGCACCACCATGCCTGGCGAGATAGTGTCTTTCTATATAGCTTAAGCTAGGTTCAAACTCACAACCCTTCTGTGTCTTATGCTCTCTTGCATTCAGGGGTGACAGGCATGTCCCATATCCAGCTCTATAATCATTTTATGGATTATATCATGTATTCTTACAACCATAGTTCTCTGATGCCCAAAGTAATTATCCAAAGTTTCACATATTGTAGGAATGAA
The DNA here is from genome assembly GCA_004024765.1 of Zapus hudsonius. Classification (NCBI taxonomy): domain Eukaryota; kingdom Metazoa; phylum Chordata; class Mammalia; order Rodentia; family Dipodidae; genus Zapus; species Zapus hudsonius. Next base: position 52,253 of record PVHP010005667.1, read on the forward strand.
AGCAGTAACTAAAGAGTGAATAAACTTTTTAATATGTATAAAGTTTTGTTTTAACTGTTTAATATGGTAGAAACTCTGTAAGGGCAAGAACAGTAGTATGTAGTGCACCCTTAGTACCTGGGATGTAGTAGTCATTCACATATTTACCAAAGAAGTAAATTAGATCCTTTGTACTTGACTCTGGAATTTATGCTCTCAAGATCCACTCTTAGCTACAGTGTCATAATAATAAAGGTGAAAAGAGGTAACTGAACTATATGATGTCATTTTATGTTTCCTTTGACAACTGGAAACTTATTCACTATATGAACATATGGCAGTATAAATTATCAGTGTGTTATATTCAACTTACATTTACTATAAAGTGGCAATATTCTTTTGAAAACCATTTATTTTCTACTTTTTAATATTATTTGTCTATACAAAGCACAAAACCGAGATAAAATCAAACATTAATGGTTCATAGACCATGGAGAAAGAGTTCATTTACTCCAGCTCTCTCAGACATATATAGTAGATATAATAAAACTAACCATATGAACAGAATTTTTTCTTAAAATATGAGTATCATCTATGGGAGGAATCATATAATATGCCAAACATTATTCTCTTAACTCTTTTTATTATGCATGACTATGTGAGAGCATGTGTTTGGTGTTGCTTCTATGTTCATTTGCAACTGTTTACACAAAAGTTTAACTTCCAAATATTCAAAATGATTCATTTCACTCTTGTGGCTCATTTAATTTAAAACCCATTTTAACCCTTATAAATATACTTGACTAAAAAATCTTTTTACAGTGGAATACAAAAGCAATGAAACATCAAAACCTAGGGAGGACTACCTAGAAAGTGTAGGGTCCTCAGTGGATTAGGAACAGAGGAGAGGAAATGTGGTCAAATTACAGTATGTTTAGATACTAAAGTCATCAATTAAAAAACCATAAAAATGATATTAGTCCTGTCTTTCCTACATCATCTAATGAAATCTAAGTTACTTGTGCTCTAATGTTGATTTTAAGAAGTGAAGGCTATTGAAGTAAAAATGCACTGTCTCTGAAAGGAAATGTCCACATAATAAACAGATGAAGCCATAACATGTGATGATGGGTGTTCAAAAGGAAACTTGAAATTCATTTTTTAAAGAAGAGAAAAAAGTAAAATTATGAATTTATTTCCCTTAATCATCCTTAAGTATCTTATACCTTTAGTATAATTATCATTGGAATTTTCCTGCCAGTCTGGTTAAGTTATATACACCAAAATATATTTAAAAAAGAAAATAAAGGAAAAAAAAAGAAGGAATAAAATAATCCAAACTAAATTATGTAAACTCATGTCTACAAATATTGTGATGAGATCATATGTGCAGACAGGTTGAGAACATCAGCATATTACATTTGATTTTAGAAAATTGTGTTGTTTCCTGAGGGGATGGGGGGAAGGAGGCACCATACAAAGCCCAGGAGTTGGATTCCAAGTGGCCTAGAGCATAGATTGCTACTAATTTACGTCATTGGCCTGACTCATGTCTACACATATACTACAGTTTGTGGATAGACTTAAAAGATGCCAGTAAAATAAGAGAGCATTTTGAAAGTTACATCAAAATTACACAAGTAAGTGGGCTAATGGTCTTGACGAAAAGAAAATAAGAAAGGAAAGGATAAAAAGGATGGAAACAAGGAAAGAGTACAATATGGGAGGAAGAAGCCAAGGGAGAGAAAAGGAGGGAAGTGAGATAGTGAAGCTTATTCCTGCCCCAAGAAATTTATGCAGACAGAAAAGAAAGGGAATTGATAATTGAAGATACTTTGCAAAAACATCGGAAGTTTGCTGTGTAATGGTACTTGTTACCTATGATGGAAGAGGATAGAGATAAGAACACATTATTGTCTCATTCAGTGTATCTAATATGAATAATAAAGATATAATTAAAAAAGAACAATCCAAGAAATCAGGCAGAAGTCCTAGATGTTGGAGAAAAATATGCTAAAAATTTTATATTGTTCAATACTGAAATCATACAAGTTATGTGAAAATTCTATTATATACACAAACTATAAGCTTTGGTAAGCTCTAAAATATTACATATATTTGACTATATAAATATTTTATAAAATATAAGATATAGCTATATATACATACACCTGCAGTTGTGTGTGTGTATGTGCATGTATCTAGATTAATCAAGAAAGGAGACAATCAGTTGTTTGAAGATTTTATGCGATGCTAAAGATTTTTAATGTGGAATGTTATAAAAATTATCACATATATGAAAAAAGTGTGAATATTAGAGATTTATGTTTTATAATACCTCTAAAAACTTTCCAAAGGATCCAAAGTGAAATAAGGGGATCCAAAGAGTTCTACCATAATACAGATAAAAATAATGAAAGCAAAAAATGAAATGAATTTTTAAAAGTCTTTATTATCAATATTTAGATACAGTGTCTGAGCAAATCTTATGGTGGTATCCCCATTTCCCTCCTTCCTATGCACAAACCTCTGGGGGCCCTTCTCAGTGGGCTTACTGGATCAGTCCATAGGATAGGGGGTTATTGATTATCTCATGAGGCATCCTGGGTCCCCCCCCCCTTTTTGTGTGTTGTTCCTAGGGGGGCGATGTTTCTGAATAGTCTCCCCCACCATGACTCTGATAGTCTTTCCCTCCTCTTCTGCTCATTTCCCTGAGTCATGGTGGGTGAGTTTTATGTCTGTTCTATTGCTGAGATCTTAAGTGTCTCTGGACTTCTGCTTTGGGTTGTGTTGGATATCATTGGTGTCTGCCTCCATGACCTATCCTGGGTTATCTGACTTGCTGTGATGATAGGTCTCTTGTTTCTCTCAACATTTTCTTATGGGTTTCATTTGGGGCTTACTTGATTGGCCCTGGGTGATTCAACTCCTGCTGGGTTGTTGACCATCATCCAGTGCCTTGTTCGTGGAGTTGGGTTGTCCCCAGCTCTCTCACTGACTTCTGGAAAATAAACAGAATCTCCATTGGAAAGTGGGATCGGTATAGGTTAAATGAGACATACATTGCTATTTGGGGAAGACTGTATTGGGTGTAGTCTCTGTAGTTCTCTGGAGGTGGGAATTTCCCCATGGAAACCAAGATTTTCATCCCCATAGGATTTTGCCTTGGATCCCAATTCCAATTTCTTGGCCAAATTGAAAGCCGTTTATTACCCCCCACACACCAGGTTTTCTTGTCACTATTGCACAAGTGATCACTTCTTGACTTGATCTCTCCCATAGAGCAGTGTGTTCAGCATTCTCACGACATCAGTCTGAATTTTGTACTAGTTGTCTTTGCTTTATCTCCATATCATTGACCAGTTTCCCCTGGCAGCTCATGTCGTGACTACCAGCACTACACATGCTGCCACCTGGGAGCTGGTTACCATTCTGGATCTCGGTAGGGTCTTTCAGTGTTGTGTGATGACTTTCTGTAGCTTCTTCAGCAATGGGATCATACCATTGGCCTGGGAAGGGTATTCAAGAGCTGAAACAGAAATCAGTCTTGTTTGAGGGACCTCATGGGTCTCTTTGCCCAACCGCTCAGTGTAGGAAGAATCCAATGATTGGGATAAGGAGTTGCAGGTCTGCTCAATTTTTCTTGGGGTTAGGCTTCTTCACATTCCAATAATGACCCCTCTGTTGTAGTCAGCTTTTAAGTGGCTGAGCAGAAAGAACCCAAGCAAAAGTGGCTTGTGGAGGAATTTGTTTATTTGGCTTACTGACTGGAGGGGAGACTCCATCCTTGCAGGAAAAATGATGGCATGAGCAGAGGGGTGGACATCACCTCTGCCACAGCACTGCAAACAGCGGCAGGAAGGTGTGCCAAATACTGGCAAGGGGAAGCTGGCTTATAACCCCATAAATCTGCCCCCAACAACACAGCTCCAGCGAGGTTGTAAAACCCAAACTGCCATCAGCTGAGGATCAATCAATCAGAACACATTCATTTGTTTGCGGGGGACACCTGGATCAAACCATGGCACCCTCCTACCAGGTGATGTCCACAGCTTCCTTGCAAGTTTTCTGTATGACAGTAAGGATTTTATGGTTTAGATTCATTATTGCTTTAGCTTATTGTGTAAGTCCCCCACCCCCTTTCCTTCCACACGTTCCTTCCATCCCCTTTTGTATTGTCATCATTTTATCATTTCACCTGTCAGGTTTGCTAAGAGTTTAAGCTTATCCTGGTTAGTAACCATATATGAGGGAGAGTATGTGGTGGCATTGAGTCTCTGTTTTTGTTGAGTTTGCTAAGTATGATCTGCTTCAAATCCGTCTACTTTTATTCACATTTCATTACGTCATTTTTTCTTTCAGCTGATTAAAATTCTATTGTATGAATATACCACAACTTTGATATCCTTTCATTCACAGATGGGCATTTGGGTTGATTTCAATTCTTAGCTATTATGAATTGAGCTAAAATCAACATGTTTGAGCAAATGTCTCTGTGCTGAGGAGTGAAATCTCGAGGGTAGATGCCTAGTAGAGGGATACCTGGGTCCATTGGTAGGTCTATACCCATTCTATTCAGGATCTCCACACTGCTTTCTTTTTTTTTTAAAGAAGAAGTAGATAAATGGAAAGAAATAGACTAAGGGGTGTGCACATGGGTGAGAGAAGGTCAGGGGAGTATAGAGAGGGCAAAGGAGAAAATCATGGAGGCACACACTTTAGAGCAGGAGATCTGAAAGTGCATTGTAATAAGATTTAAAATATATGAATATTAGAAATATGCCATTTTTGGGGGGAATCACAAGTGACAGAAATTGGAAAATTCATAATCATGTAAAAAAATAACCAATGTATTCTCGGTGAACCATTGTATCAAAGAACATATCCTAAAACAACATAAAAAGACATTAGGCCATAAAAATTTTCAAAACATGGAGGATTCAGGAAAATCATCAAAAAATGAAAATTAAAAAAATGAAAATTTATAGTGAAACATGCCAACATCATAATCTCTATAAGAAGTCTCTTGTGATATCACTGGAAAATAGAAGAAAATGACTATGTCAATTAGTGTAGCAACTTATTCTGAATTAAATCATTCCCTTCTAGGGGAAAGAAGGAAAATCTGAAGACTCAGGATGTCAAGAAGTCAGGGAAAAAGACTCTCTAAGGCTATGTAAAGAGACAACTGCTTAGGAATGAGCCTCACTGGTTGAGCTGCCTGCAAAGTCTTGTGGAGTACTTGAGACTCTCTGACCAACTGAGCTGCCAGCAGAGTCTGTGCAGTGTGCTCCAGGGATACAGCTTCCGTGAATCCTCAACTATGCTGGGGAGGGCTTTTCCAGGATGCAGATGCCTTGAGTCATCTATTGCTCCTGTAATCAACCCTCATCCTGTTCTTTAAGTGATCCCATTAAGCACATTATTTCACCAAAACTGGTTTTGGCAAAATTGTACTTTGGTCTTTCAACTCTTCCCTATGTGGGGCGAAGAAATCTGTATATGTTTCCAGAGTGGGAAAGTTTCCCATGTCAGTAATATATAAAGGAAAACTGCTGCATAATCTTATGGAGGGTTAAATGATCGGGAAACCACCTGCTGGATGGGGTGGAGCTGTGTTTTCCTCTTGACAATGAAAGAAGCCATATGTGTGTAAACACATGTGCACACAGCAGTACATGCATAAATACATGAATGTTAGTCCTGGGCCGACTTCCTCTCAGATTGTTTAATACCATCTAAAGACTTTTTAGCAAAAGAATTAAAATGTGCTTATTCCATGAGGATCTCCAAGGAAAAAATATATATTTCCTGATGTACATCTCAAATCATTTGAAATATAGCATCCTTCCATGTGGTGTTATTTCAAATTGTACTATATCTTTCTTCAGCCATTCTGAATTTAGTCAAATTAAAAAAATATATACACTTTAATCTTGAATTTTCTGGACCTGAGCCAGTATCTTTGGGGGAGGAAATGGTGATTTTCAAATTACTAAACTGAAAATTTGAGTTTTAACCTTCAGTATTCTGAGGTAAATAATAGTCTATTCAAATCATTTTTTCCTTGTTTCTTTTTCTCACATGTTGTGCACATGTGAAAAAAATCTATTCTTATTTTGTGTTTATCACTGTTTTTTTTCATTATGCTTAATTTCTTGTTGGTGTTTGATTTGGAGCTTGTAAAATTTAAAGTTCTAATTTTGATTATTTCAACTAAAAAAAGAAAATCAGATAAACTGAGTTTTTGCAAAAAATATTGGCAATTTCTTTTCTTGATTAACTATGAAACAAAAAATGCTTATGAATAAAATCACCAATAAATAAAGATCTATTTCAGTAGTTGGAGCCATCAAATGGCAAAGTGTAATAAGAGACTACTAATAACAATTAGATTCCAACAAGGTGGAAAACTTAAAAGTGGATCAACTCCTAGAGATGTACTACCTACAAAGATTATATGATATTGATGCAGATAGTCTGAAAATAGATTTGTCTTAAATACAGAAAATGCTCAGCTAATTGGTGTATTATTGCATAATTCATACAGATAGTTGAAGAATAATTTACACCAAGCCTTCTCAGTCTTGAAATTAAATGAAGAGGCAATATTCTAAAATTCTTTTTAGCTAGCAATCATTAATATCAAAATCAGACAGACATTACAAGTAGAACAGTATAGGCCAAATTTTGTATTGAATAAATATTGAAAAGTCCTTAATATGTAAACTAAACTTAACAAAATATTTAAGGAAACATTCATGAAGAAGATTATATTTGGGTACAAAGATATTTCTATATGAACAAGTACTTAATGATATATATGCTGCATTAACACATTAACATAAGAAATAACAAATAATCATCTTAAAGTAAAAGTCTGATACAATTAAAACTTGTCATAAAATCTGTAAACAAACTGGAATAAAATTTATATAATATGAATTTTTATATTCTATGTATTTCTATACTATATGTATAATATATGAAAGACTCACAGTTCTAAGCATTATTAACAGAATGAAAGCCTTTTGTATAGGATCAGAGTTATAGACGAGACTATCAGTTACCTTTCATTGCTGTGGAAAAACACCTGACTAAAAGCAACTCACAGAAAGAAAGTGTTTATTTCTGGCACACAGTTTACAGGGGAGGTCATATCATGGCAGGGAAATCAAAGTAGGAGTAGGCTGCCTGTGTCACATCTGAATAGTAACAGTAAGACAGAGAGAATGAGCCGAGAACTACTCAATATAGCTGAAGTAATAAACCTCAAGACTGGCCCTCGGTGACACACTGCCTTTATTACCACTCCATCTCCCACGGGCTCCACCAGCTGTGGATTAAATATCTGTTTCAATCACAAACACATGAGGCTATGGGGAATACTCCACGTTCAAACGACCACATTCCACACCTGGTTTCATACACTCACGGCCATCTCATGATGCAAAATGTATGCAATCCAAATGTAAAATTCCCCATAGTCTTTACCAGTCTCAGCACTGTACAAATGTCCAACATTTCATCCAGGAAGCAAGATAGTAACTGTAAACCCTGTGAAATCAAAACATACATGATTTCAACACATAAAGACACAGCGCAAACATGTCCACTCAAACAGGAGGAACAGAAGCATTATACAAAAGGATTGGACCTATGCAAGGTCAGAAGCTGTCAAGGCAATCCTAACCTGCAGTTCTACCACCAGCACCTGGAACATGGGAAGAAATCCACTAGGCTACAAAAGGCTTTGATATCCTGCCCCTTCAGCTGATCCATTTATTTCCTGGGCAAAATTAAACCAACCTAACAGGTTTCCTTGGCAATTATGCCATGATCCTGGCATCTCCAATTTTCTGGGTTCTCTCCACTACAGTCCACAGTTCATCATCACAGCTCCAGTCCATCACCCAGTCATGACTTCTATGCAGGAACTTTTACCCTGTTTCACATCACCTATTATTGGTGACTATTTCTAAAACTGTATTGTAATCCAATGACCCGCTCTTTCCTGCATTGGTGTACTAAATGGAGGCTGATGTCATTTATTTTTAATCCAAGGGAGATAAAGACAGACATTGAGGAGAAGGAGCATTCTTCACTCAGGACTCCTTTCATCACTTGGAAGCATGGCTCAGAGATTAAGTGTGCATTCCGTGCAATTATGAAGGCCTGAAGGCCCCTGGGGCCACCTGAATCCTCAAAACCCATGTAAGCAGTTGGCAGTGGCTAAACATGACAGTAATGTCAGTCTTGGGGGAAACAGAGGCCAGAGAGACACCGGGGCTCACAAATGGGGCAAGCTCTGGAATCAGTAAGACACACTCTCACAAGGACAAATAGGCAAACACATAGTTGAGCCATGAAGGGGGACACCCAATGTTTTCTTTGGCCACCATAGGCTAGTCCTTGGGGCCCTAGGGGCAAGCACATAGGACACTGCTTAAGGACATATGTGAGCATGAACTAAACAAACCACGCACACACACACACACACACACACACACACACACTCTGACACACACACACACACACCATACACACTACATCACACATACTATGGACAGTCCAAAAAGGAAAAAAAATCATATCATTCAATTTGTCCTTTAAAAAAACAAAGAATATTCTGCAAAACACAGTGAGACAGATGCCCCATGACAATACTATGACAATGAAATAGGCTGTTCAAAGAAAGACACAATCATCACATTCATAAAATCTCAATGATAATAATTTTCAGGGGTTATTCATGCAGGAGAGGAGTGGGGATGTATTAAATAACTGACATTGATTATAAACAAGAAAGATAAATATTTCTAGCAATCTGTCTATACCATCCTACTATCATGAACATTATCTGATGTCATGCAATTATTTGTTAGATTGCAATTACATGTTATATTCTTATTGAAATAAAATAGTGATTAAAAGGAGATCCCAGGCTGGAGAGATGGCTCAGCGGTTAAGGCACTTGCCTCCAGTGCCTAAGGCCCCAGGTTCAATTCCCCAGGACCCACATAAGCCAGACCCACAAAGTGGTGGCCCTGGTGTTCTCTCTCTCTCTCTCTCTCTCTCTCTCTCTCTCTCTCTCTCTCTCTCTCTCTCTCCTTGAAACTGAAAAAAAATATTTTTTTTTTTTTAAAAAAAAGGAGATCCCTTTCCTTTCTTCCAGGAGAATCGTCTTTGGGTACCAATCAATACTTTTGGAAAAGTAGTAATGTAAAAATTTCAAGTAATAATTTATAATTTTAGGTCTTATATAAAAGAGTGTTCTGGGCAATAAAATATATATTTAGGGAAGACCATAAAGATCTAAAGTCCTAATGTGAACTTACACTAAGTATAAATTGGCTTCATTGTAAGGTCTTTGCTTTCAAGCAAAGCAGTTACCTTACAAATGGCTACTCTCTGATTTATTGTCTGCTTACAGACCTTATTTCTTCAAGTTTAGTTACAAAGCTTATCAGCTACAAAAGATTCCTTGAAGATATTTTCTCTGATCTCCCATACAAAGAATGATGGGTTTAAAAATCTCTCCACGTATTATTTGAAGCTCCTCCGTCTAAGAGAGTTTGCTACTCCTCACCTTAAATGTGAGCTCAACTTACTCCCTCACATTTACGGAAATAAGATAAAAGTGACATTGAGTGCCCTGTAGACTACATAGCAAAAGATCTTGTGACTATTTTATGACTTTCTCACTTGAGTGGTGTGCTTTAAGAGAATGTGGCTTCTGCATACAACAGACTTTTGGAGAGACAGAGGTAAGTAACTGTAACAAGGGCCTAAGGTTTCAGCTAACAGTCTCTCTCATAAATGCTTATGGTCCTGATCTAATGAAGCTTTTAGCTGACTTCAGTCCTAGCCAGCTTCTTGTGGCATCTTGACTATATATACAAGAGATACTTAACCAGGATACTAGGCTAGTACAATCTTTAATATTCATCCACATAAGTGTGAACTAAAAATACATATTTTATTTAAATTATTATTTGAGGGTTAATGTTTTTTAGTGGTAAAGTATTGTCAATTCATTTTTGAAATAGAGAATTTTAGGCATTTAACTACCTGAGATGTTGGGGTGCTATCATCTATAGAGGTATTCAGTACTGAATTTCATTTATTCAAGAAAATATCAGATTAATATGAAGAAAAAGAAACTAAAGAAATTTATATGATACTAAATGACAATGGAATGGAACTCTTTAGCAGAAATGATTTCACATATTTTATGTAACTCACTAAGTGTAACATTTCTATTAATCCTTTTTAGTAGTATTTAAGGTTATTTGTTCGTGATATCTGTTTTAGAAGACCAAAATTTATTTTCCCAGATTTTGTAGCAAAAATTGTTCATTAGGAGTCTTTTAAAGGAGACTTTTCTTACTTTTGAACACAATACTGTTTGTGTTAAGTAACTCTCCTTGCAATATTTCTATACTACCAGTTCCTAAATAGAAGCTACTAAATAGGAGAAGATATTAACGGATATGTTTGGTCTGTACATATTAACAGTCAGCAGTTGATGAAAATGGACAAAGATAAATTTCCCCTTTAATATCAGTGATATGGCTAAAGGAAGTACAAATAACTGACAGAGCCTCAATAATAACAGTTTTAATAGGTCATTTGCTCATTTTACCCTTTCCCAATATTAGAGCTGAAGTAGTTGTGAAATTTCTAAGTATCAGAAATTTCTGTTATCTAATAACATGAAATATCAATAAATAATAAATAAATATCTCCATAAATAAATATGCAGTGGTTTGTATTAAGTGCCCCCATAAACACACGTGTTTTGGGAGCTTTATCCCCAGCTGGTAAGAATTTGAAAGGTGGAGCCTTGCTGGAGGAGGTGGGTTATTGGGGTTGGGCTTACTTATGGGTATTATAGTGAGCTTCCCCTTGCCAGTGATTGGTTCACTTTCCTGCTGCTATTTTCTACCTGCTATGGAAGAGTTGATGTCCATCCTCTGCCCACGTCATCCTTTCCTCTGTCTTCATGGAGCTTTCCCTCTAGACTGTAAGCCAAAATAAATAAAGGCTAAAAAAAAAAAAAAACTTTCCTCTCATCAATGGCTTTTAGTTTTATGTTTTACCTCGGCAATGAGAAGGTAACTAAAACAAATATGAAAAATAAATGTTAGTAAAATATTCTTTTTACCATAAGGTGAGTACAATTTTTAAAATGAAAAACATTGACTCAGGCATATCTCTTTGTGTTATTGTCACCACTATAAACTTTTCAGCAAGGTCAAGCTTCAGTCCATTCTGCAATAAGTGATCAGTAAGTAGCTCATTTTCAAAACCTACTGTAGAGATGAGAGTAGAGTTTTCAATCTAATTGGAGGTGATTTGTGATTCCAAAGATTGGGTACTCTTCTGTATTTTATAATATAATTTTATTTGGTATAGAAATTATTTAATTCTTAACTAAGCAAGAATATTTGGATATTATTTATGCAACTTTCAAGAATCTAAGTAATAGGATTTTGAAAAAAAAATGTTTTTACCAAAGAGAAAGGAAGAGAGAGAGAGAGAGAGAGAGAGAGAGAGAGAGAGAGAGAGAGAGAGAGAGAGAGAGAGAGAGAGAGAGAATTTTTTTCCAGGGCCTCCAACCACCAGCCACTGCAGACTCCAGACACATGACCAATTTGTGAGTCTGGTTTATGTGGCTAGTAGGGATACAAACCCAAGCTGTGGTAGTTTGAATAATGTCCCCCAAAAGAATTAAGGATTTATTAAAATTATTAGTTGTCTCCAGGCTTCTGGCTAGAGGAAGTACCACTTTGGCCTAGCCTCCTGGGGACTGACCCTTTCTAATTTGGATGTAAAATACTAAGGATAGATATGCAAAAGAAGAGCAAGAACCCTGATCTGGAGTTCTGCATTTTGTGAATCACAGTGTGTTACAGTGTGCTTGCTTGTGGTGCTGGTGCTGGGCTTCTGTCTGTCTCTGCTTGGATCTGTGAAAAGGGGCCAGCCTTTTCCCCCTTAACTTCTTCCCCTGGGTCTGCTCAATAAATATTTTCCTCCCCATAATCGTGCGTGCTTTGGAGATTCATCCCAGCGGTGTGTGGCTGACTACGACA
>PVHP010005668.1:0-14630 GCA_004024765.1 Zapus hudsonius
CTCTCTCTCTCTCTCTCTCTCTCTCTCTCTCTCTCTCTCTCTCTCTCTGTTTTTCAACTTAAGGCATGGAAAGGAAGGGCCAGGTGGGACCACTTGTTCACTTTTGCAAACAGTGGATTATATATAACAGGTGAATTGAGGAATAAGATAGGAATTCAGAGCTCCACCGGACTGTGGTGAGCTTGCCCCTTTCCTCTCCAGTCTTACCCTTACTTAGATGTGAGGTACATTGCAAAAGTATAGGACACAGCAGGAGAACTCAGGCCTGATGTCTGGCGGAAGGACTGAAATGAGTCCCAGGGACTAGAAAATACTGACATATCACCAAGTGAGAAAGAGTAGAAAGTGACCTGCAATTATTCACAAATCCCTTTGTGGTGTTTGAGTCGGGTGTCCCCCATAAACTCATGGGTTTTGAATGCTTAGTTCCCAGCAGATGGCAATTTGGGGGTGGAGACCTGCTGCTGCTCACTGTTCTGGCTTTCATCACTAGTGGTCTCTGGGCTTAGTGGCTGGCCATTATAACCCTCAGGTTCAGCAGCACCGGGCAAAAAGCAGCCTCAGCTCCTTCCAGAGTTACCACTACTCTCATCCAAGCTTCAGGGACTGGGATCTTCATGGCATTCCAAGAGGAATGTTAGCTCTCAGCCTAAGGTTTAGAGAACCAGGGCCCTGGACAAGGACTGGAGTTTCACAGCTATTGGGTGAGTCCTGGATGTCTGAGATCCTCAATTCTTGGGCTTTCTGGAACTCTCTAGAAGTCATCTCAGACCGCATCTTCTCCTGGCTCCATTGTTAGTCATCTCTGCCCCATCGTTGCTGAAGCTGCCCTCCTCACCTCTACTACTCCACTTCCTGTAGCCTTCTTCCTGTTATGAGCACACTAAGGGCAGTGATCAAAAACAGGCAAGAAGAGACCACCTGAGAGAAGCCATTGGTTGGGCTGGGTCTCAGGTTTCTTCCAGTCAGGTTGTAACATAAGAAGTGACTCCCAAAGCCATCCAAACACTCCACTTCTAGAATCAGAAAGCAGATATGGCAAGGTGTGCACCATCTTGGCAGTGATTTGTGCAAATGAGGCATCCCCTTTGCACCAATGACAGTAGGCCCTCTTGCAAATGAAGGATTGCATTTGCACCAATCACAGGCCTTCTATTGGATGGCCCGGGGAAGTGCGCCCCCTCTGGTATTGGTGAAAATAGCTGTAGAATCATACATGGATCACTGAGGCCAGGTGGGGCAAGAAGTCTGGGGAAGGCTATTTGAAAGTCATGGCAGCTGTGGTGGCTGTGTTACCTTCTTAAGGAGTCCTTGAGTGTCCAAAGGAACTGGACTGCCGGGAGAGCCACCCTGCTAGCTGCAGGAAGGGTCTAGGCCTTGTCAGGGAGTCCAATAGTCCTGGCCCAAATGTGCTTATTATAAAAGTTTATTATTACCATAAACAGTCACTTAGCAGTGCTTTATGAATGTGTTTCCTGCCCCTGTGCCCCAGAGAGAAGTGGATCTCTCAAATCAATTTCACAAACAGTTGAGAAACAATGCTAGGTTAGGGAAGGGGGAGCAAAACAAAACAGAAAAAGAGTAATGAAATTCAGGCAGGATGGGGAAGTTCTATAGTCACAGCACCCAGGAATTTGGAAGCAGGAGGGTCCCAAATCAGAAGCCAGCCTGTGAGCTACATAATAAGAAAGTTGTCAAAAACCCAAGCGCTGGGGATGTAGCCCAGGACATTCAGGGTTGTTTGCTTAGTGTGTGCGAGGCCCTGGGTTAAATCCCCAGAGGCAGACATAGACATGAAAGAAAGCATTTCAGTAGAAAAAGACGAGTTCTGTAGGATGAAAAATAATCCCCACCCATACTACAAAATCTCAAAATCTATGGTCGCAAGAATTAGTTAATATTACAAAATGAAATGTGAAAATCTTTCCCGTTGAAAAACCTCAAAAGAAAAATATAGCAGAGTATTGTAACGTGTGCACAAAGAACTAATTTTTTTGAATAAAAGAAAAAAAATCACAGGAAATAAAAAAGAAACGTCTTAATAGCTCTACAAATAATTAGGTAAAGGAAAGAGAGATTTTCTATAAATAAAAATACAAATGGATGTCATATATATGAGAGTCATTTTATAAAGAGAAAGAGAAATTTTAAAACTATGAGATAATTTTTACCACTGAGATTGTCCTGGTCAAAAGTTTGATGAGATATATTTGGTTGTAAATGACAGAAATGTGTGTTGGAATGTACCGTTGTGAATGCTGTGAACAGAATGCCTGTGTCCCCCTAGGGTTCATGGCAGAAGTCTTAACTCCCCCATATAAAGGCATCTAGAGGGAGGGGGTGTCATACGTAGTTAGGTTTAGATGAGGACACCAGAGTGGAGATTAGTGACCTCCTAAAAAAAGGAGGAAGACTAGATTTACCTCTCTCTATTCTTTCTCTCTATCCCTCCTTTTCTCTCCACTCCCTCTCTATGCCACGAGGATAAAGCTAGAACAGTTGTCTACAAGCCAAGAAGGGAGCGCTGAACTCAGGAAGACTTTGACCTTGAAATTCCCAGCCTCCAGATCTGTGAGAAATCAAATTTCTATTGCTTAAAGCCACTCCATCCATGGGATTTTGTCATAACATCTCCAGAGACTAATGCAATGAACGGGCACATTGTCATAGTCTCTATAAAAGAATAATGTGACCAGGCCTAAACAAAGCACTTTGACCCACAATTCAACTTGCTAGGGTTTGACTTGCAGTCACTCTTGTGAGCATGGCTGTTATTTTCAGGAAGTGGAAGATAAGCGAAAATAACAATAGTCCACGTTTAATCCGCAACAGGCTCCGTTCAAAGTATTTGGCATATATTCCCTCATTGGTCATCAAACATAGTTAACAGGCTTCAGATGGATGTTGGCTTATATACTAAAAATTCTGTCATTCTTGTTTCGCTAAATATTTCTTCATAAGTAACAGATATACACATATTCCTTTGACAATTTTTGAATTTAATGCACCCTTTTGAACCTGGGCAGCTTAAACCACCAAAATTTTTTTTCCCAGAATTCTGGAGGTTGGGAAGTTCAGGATCAAAGCACCTGCAGATCTGGTGTCTGGGGAGACCCCCTACCAGTAGCATCCTGTTGTTTTTTCCTCCGGGGGCACGCAGAGGGAAAACAGAGAAGGGTGGGAGTCTGGCTTTCCACTGTCTCAGGGCTGGGGTCCACAGAGCTGGGGGGATGGTGCAGGGGGGTCCGGCGAGGTACAGAGGCCAGCGAGCAGATGTGTATTGTATATCCACGTGGGTTCTTTATTCAATTGGGGGAATTTACATTTATAGGAAAAAGGGGATCTGGGGGATGGGGAATGGGGAAGAGAAAGGGAGATTGGTTGATGGGGGTGGTGAGTTGGCAGCCTGCACTGGGATAGGTGGGTATGGACGACCTGAGAATACCTCATTTGGGGGCCTGAGTGGCGGGAAATACGTGATGCTAGCCACGGTCCTTGGGGATGGGTACAAGGAAGTTTTTCTGATACCCAATGCCAGTCATGCTGAGATGGAAATGCTGGTTTCTGTGGCCCATGGGGGTTGGGAGTCAGGGTAGATGGAGCTGGGAAACGCCTACCGAATTATCAGGGTTTCACCTCACTCATACATCCTTAACCCTTTGTTCTCCGTGCCCTCAGTAGCAGTGCCAACAGGCAGAGCCCAACAGTGTCCTCCTAGAGAAAAACAGTGCTCTGGGGTCTCTTCTCATTCTTGCAGTTCCAGCCTACTTAACCTCCTGTGGTAGATTGAATGTATGCCCCACCAGAGACTCAGGTGTTTATATTAACTTTATTGACAGTGTCCATAATTATAGACCATAAACCATTATGATTCCCCCTCCCCCGTACTTCTTCCCCCTCTCAATTAGTCTCTGTTGTTTCGGTGTCATCATCTTTTCCTCCCTTTATGTGTAGGTATTATCAGGCACTGTGAGGTCATGAATAGCAATGTCATTTTGTGTCTGGAAGTTTGTGTTGTGACCTGTGGTGACTCAAGTGTTCAATTGAAGCTTGTAACTTGGCTCTCCAGCTGCCTGGCTGGAGGAGGTGTCACTGGGGATGGATCCCGGGTTCCAGCCCTAAGGTGTGTTTGGGGTGGATCTGATTTCCAGTCCAAAGGTACTCTGGGAAGTCCTACTTGCTGTCCCTTTGTGCCTGCTGCTTTGGGTGTTTGGTGGTTTCTCTCTGCCTGCATCTATGGAAGCAGCCTCTCTCACCATTGATGGAACTTCCCCACGATCTGTAAGCTTGAAATGAATCCCTTCCTCTCCTAAACTGTGCATGGTTTAGCTGTTCATCCCAGCAACACAGAGCTGTCTACACCACCTCCAGAAAGACTATACCTTTAACCCAGGGAGCAGGAAACTTTCTCCCCTGGTGAGCTATTAACTCACATCTATTCACCCCAGATAGGGCTCAGATGACAGACCAATGTATGATTGCATCAAAGCCAGTTTTGGTGGCCAATGAGTTTAATGGGGTTCCTTACAGAGCACAAGTGAGGGGTTACCTTGTCACCATCAAGTCCCACCCAAACCCGGTGACCATCTGACGGAAGTTGCATCTTGGAGTGCCACTTGTTGGCAACCATCTACCTCTGGTGCAATCTAGCTTTGTCCCAAGGTGGGGGGGGGAGGGCCAGCAGGAACTCCAGGTGAGGGTCTTGCGACCCTCCCTCCTCCATCTACTAGGGAGTGTCATTAGCTCCATTACCATGGCCATAGGCCTGGCATCACCATATGGCGTTGCTCAAAGGTTGCCATGGCTACCTGGACAAAGCGTTCTCTACTCCAAAGTGGCATCATGTTTTGCCCAGGCCATACAATATCCCATTCACACTCAGGGTTAGAATTTTGGAAAACCATGAGGAACAGAAAAATGGACTTAATTGTTAATAGGTTTCTAGGAAGGACGTACCTGGCCAGCAGGTTCTTAGAGACTCGGTGCCCCCTTGAAGGTGTCTTACGGTCCACCCTCCACTAAGCTCAACTGGAAGCTGAGTGTTGTACATGCCTCCTTTCATTGCTTCTAATTAATATTTAAACACAGCTATTATATCATTGGGATCCAGGCTCTAAAGTAAAACCTCCCCAGTGCCATCCTTTCTTAAGAACTGTGTTGTGGGCTGGGGAGATGGCCTAATGGTTCAAGGAGCTTGCTTGCAGAGTTGGACATCAATTTGCAACAGCAAGAGACCCTGGTAAGCCCAAAATACTCCCATGCAAATAAATCAAGAGTTTTAATATTTTTATTTATTTATTTGAGAGAGACAGAGAGAGAATATGGGTCCTCCATGGCCTCCTACCATTGCAAACAAACTCTAGACACATGCACCACTTTGTGCATCTGGTTTACATGGGTTCTGGGGAATCAAACCTGGGCCTTCAGGCTTTGCAAGCAAGTGTCTTTAACCAATGAGCCATCTCTCCAGGCTGTAAATAAGTTGTTTTTAAAATAAAAGAAGTGCTTGGTGTGGTGGTGCACACCTTTAATCCCAGCACTTGGAATGCTGAGGTATAAAGATCCCCATGAGTTTGAGGCCAAGCTGGGCTTCAGAGTGAATTCCAGGTTGTCTGGGCCAAAGTGAGACCTGGACACATGTCCAAGGCCCTTGTCCTTTCTTCCCGTCCCTCTCCCATGACCTGATCTAGAAAGAGGACCCTCCTCTTTCAAGGTACTCTTTCCTCTGTTTCGCTGTCTCATTCTTTTGGTCCTTTGCCATGCTCCTTGTGAAAAGGTCGGTGGGCTCAGGACCATGCTGGTCTTGTATCAGGAACCTCTGAGAGGTCAGAAAGTGCCAGTCAAGTTCAAGTCTGGAGGACAGTGCCCCACAGTACACCTATGCCCCCTGGGGCTCCGAGATTCTTTCCATCCCCGCTTCCTCCATGTTCCCTGAGCCTTGGAGGGCATGACATGAGTCTCCTTCAGAGCTGAGCTCTGAGAAGCCTCTTATTTCCTGCTTGGATAAGCTTAGAGTCTCCTAGGTGTCTGCCACCATCTCCATAGAGGAGGCTCACAGTTAAGAGAGCGCTCACGGTGAAGGGGGCCACTTCCTCGACAATTTTCTCTGGCTTCTAGCAGGTGTGATAGAGATGACATGTCCATGCTAAGCCCACTGTGTGCCACATCCTCCACGGAAGCTGTGATCATCCCCACTGTGCGCCGCATCCTCCATGGAAGCTGTGACCATCTCCCACTGTGTGCCCCAACCTCCATGGAAGCTGACTATCCCCACTGTGTGCCTCATCCTCCATGGAAGCTGTGGCCATTCCCACTGTGTGCCTCATCTTCCATGGAAGCTGTGGCCATCCCCACTGTGTGCCGCATCTTCCATGGAAGCTGTGACCACCCCCACTGTGTGCCTCATCCTCCATGGAAGCTGTGACCATCCCCACTGTGTGCCGCTTTCTCCAGTCAGATTCCATGGAGGCCCCTGGCCACACCCCAGCTTCGATGGCTCTCGCCCAGGTCCCTGAATGAACCTTGCCCTTTGTCTCTATGGCATTTTTGTTGACACCCTGCCCCAAGCCTGGCTCAAATATGCATTGCCTGGGAAAGCTTTTCCCACCTGTGACCCTGCAATCAGAGCGACTCTCCATCCACTGCCCTCAGGGGTCTTTAGACACATATATATTACCATACATATTCCAAGCAACCATTTCAGATCTGCAGAGGAGTCTCTGTCGTTTGTTTACTTCTTACCCACAAAGCCCTTGAAATATTGCCTCGTGTGTGACCCATTTTCCAATGCCAAGAGCAGCCGGTGTGTCCACGCTCAGTCAAGATTGCTTAATGAATGGCTGGGTGGCTTTTAACACTTTAATTCTTCTTTCTCATTTTGTTTTTCCTTAATACTTGACTTAACTTTATGTCATTCTGCTTAGAATTTTATTTCTTGTTATTCTAGTAATTCAGATTAGCTCCAAGCTGTCTTGCTACCTTTGTCTCCTTTCAAAACAAAAAATGAGGAATCCATCCTTTGCAATGATCCAGCAGCGAGCCTGGGAAGGAGGGGCTGTCTGCTGCACCTGCAGAACCATGAGAGGAAAGCCTTAGGCACAGGCTGCAAACTGCTTAGAACGAAGGATTGGGGCCCTGGGAGGGATTAGAGCTCCATAAAGACCAGGAGACCCCAACTTCCAGCCTTTGTCCAAAGTATCAAAGCACTGAAAGCGTGGACTCATGGAAGGGAAACCTGAGATGTATTTTAGAGAAACAGCAGGAAGGAAGGATCCCAGTCCAAAGAAGCAGAGGGGGCTTCTGATCTCCCTGGCAGGGGAGCAGTCTCTCCAGGAGGAGGCCTCTGGGGAAGGGAAGGAGGGAAGAAGGGAAGAAGGGAAGGACAGAAGGGGCAAAGAATCTTGCACACCTTCTCTGGCCCGTGTAGATGGAGCAGACATCTAATTAGATAATGAGCCTCACCTTCAGGTTTAGGTGTGTCAGGAGAAACCTGATTAGCTGGTGGGCCCACAAGGAACCCTGCCCCAGGAAGGGCCCACCCATGGGTGCTCAGCCTGGGAAACTGAGGAAGAAGCAGGAAGCTGTTGCTGCTGCTTAGGGGCATTCTGAGGTGGTTGTTTTCAGCCGTGTGGGACGAGACTGAATCAGGCACGAGTTCTAGTCCTGCCAGGGCCGGCAAGGTGGCACCCATGTTTCTGCGGTCCAGTCCCTAGCTAAGCGCCTATCAGGACAAAACTACATTGCTCCTAATGCATATAACTGGGTCGTGTGCAGGCGATCTAGCCCTGCTGCGAGCTCCCTGGGTGGATGGATGCCAAGTGCAAGGCTTCCACCGATCCACACAGCTCAGCTCTCAGCCCTCAGCTCAGCTCAGCTCATTTCAGCTCATTTCCTGGAGTCGCACGGCCTCTGCTGGTGGCCAGGTAGGAAGGAAAGGAGCGCTGGGCCAGGATTTTGGAAGTTCACGGTCTCTTCTGATTGGTCTCCATGATTTCGCGTGATTTGCATGAGCCTTATTTGCATGCGCCCATCACCGCTTGCCAGTACCTTATCACAACCCCTGCGTCCACCTTCTCAGCCTGATTCCTCCAGCTGAGGGCTCAGATGGCTCCCAGGTGGGTGAAGACTTGCCCAGCTTTTCTGGGCCTCCTGCGTCTACTCCTACCTCCAAGAACCCCCAGGACTGCTTGGGTTTGGGGAGGCTGGGCCAGAGGACCCCTGGAGCTCTGGGGGCCCAGTGGTGTGGTAATTAAGGAATACCTCTGGGTGAGGAGCTGAAAGGGTCACCCCGACCCCAGCCCCACACCTCAGCCCAGCACCCGAGACCCCTCCCTTCCAGCAGTTTCAAGGATCCTTTGCCACAAGGACTAATACAGACAGCCCACGGAGGAGGATATCCAACTGATCAGGGATGGGGAGGGGGGGGATTCGGGAATTCGGGATAACAACGCATTGTTTGCCCACTAAATAATGTAACTCGTTATGGACAATAAATATATATTTTAAAAAAACACCTCTCTGCACTCATCTAGCCCTTCAGGCTCCCTTCTCCAGGTGTGTGCATAGCCCCTTCTCTCCTCTCCTCCTCTCTAGGGTGCAAGCCTCTTTTTTCTCTCCTCCCATCTTCCCCTCTCTCCCTTCTCCCCTCTCACAATGAAGTCTTAGATCCAAGAAACCCCTTCAGCCTCCATTGCAAATCCCTCTCAGTTGGCAAGTCAACAGCTGCAAGGACCCAGGTTTTCTTGTTGTTGTTGTTTTTTGACTGCTTATTTGGGGGACGGGAGTCCAGTTTTTATTTAAGTCGTCATTATACACTTATGTGAACAAGTCCTTGTTGGGAAAGAAGAGACCATTTCAGCACATGGATTTATGTGGTGACAGGGGAGGAAGTGGAAGTTCATTTGGTAAATCCCTAATCTTGCTATATATCTTGGGGAGGTTCAAAGACCATAAATTCAATGAACACCCACTTAGCTGTTACTGCTTGGGTGTCCTGCGGTCACCAAGTTTATTTAACCGGGTCAAAGTGGGAAAGAAGACAGTTTTACCCTGCAGTGCAAGAAGAGGTTGAAGATAATTTTAAACATGGTCCAGTTTTGATACATTTCAGGATGTTAGAATTGTGGGGTAAAGGAAGAAACTGAGGGGCAGGCCTGTCCATGCCAACATCCTCGTGGATTCTTAGCAGCAGAAGGCTGGTTGGATGAGTGACCCCAAAGAAGGAAATCCAGATGTTGAGAAGATGTGCAAGTGAGAGGATTAGGCATGCCTCTGCATTTGTCCTTTAATTGTGTGTTAGAAGAAAGATGCCAATTCCATCTGTTAGCTTAATTTCCTGGGTCCTTATTTTCAGATTTTCCACGGGTGAGGCAGGGCCTGATTAAGAACAAGGCAGACCAGACACATTGACTTGTCTGTGGTGCGGGGCAGGGTTTTCATCATCCGGAGTTCAAAGCTTGGCTGGAATTTGCCAGAGAAGAGCACATACATGGGGAAGAAATGCATTGAATTACAGCAAGGAAAGGCAATGGACCTTCTGTTGCTTTGTGTTGAGGAGACGAAACACCCAGCCAAAAGCAGCTGTGTGAGGAAAGGGTTTATTTGGATTTATAGTCTTGAGGGCAAGCTTCATGTGGCAGAGATAGGGTGGTAGAGGCTGGGCACCATATCTTGCCACAGCAGCTGGCAGAAAACAGCAAGAGTGAGCGGAGCCACTACTGGATGTGGAAGTAATACACCTCAGGGTTCCCAGGGACACACCTCCTCCAGCATGGCTCCGCTGCTTCCTGAATTACCGCCAGCTGGGGACTCAGTATTCAAAACACGTGAGGCTGCAGTGGACAGTTTACATTCAAACCCAATCCTAAGAGTGAGTCGGATCCTAAAACACATTGCAGAGCTGCTGGGACTAAAGGAATCATCATAGGGTGGCATCTGATATACACAGACACACAGCCACCCTTCCAAGAGTCACAGCAGATTTTACAGCTGATAGAAAGTCCTCTTCTTAACTCACTCCAAGAGCAAGAACTTCCGCCCCAGCTTCTCTACGTTAATTTTCTAAAGTCTTCAAATTATCCCTGCAGACAAACAATATGTCGTTTTAACCTCCATGTCGGAACATCTCTGGAAAGAGCTTACTTGCTTAGCTTGTGGGCTTCCATGCTTTGCTTCGATCTTTGTGACTGGAGCGTGTAAGAAACACAAGAGACACTGTCTTTTCTGTCAAAGGGTTGAAAAGAGAGAAACTCGATCCTAGAAGGTCACCATTCTGTGGGAAGCCCCTCTTCCTGAGTCAGCCACCCTTGAGACCTAAGCAAGAGTCAACAGTCCTTAAAACCATGGCTTCTATTTCTGCATTTGGTAAAAAGCCCTTCAATCTTCCATTCCTTTAGGTTTCCCCTGGAAACTGTGCCATTTTTATATTTCAGGCTATTACTTAAGAATCTGAGGTTGACTGTGGCTAGTCAGCACCAGCACAGGGCCCTCGAGTTAGTAGAGAAAACCTATCAGATTTCCTGCTCAATGTGCTGGTCGACCTGCCCTCTATGCAAAGGTCAACATCGCCTTGTTTTGGATTGCGTGGTTGTTGGTCCTGGACCCCAGATCCACTTGTCACATGAATACAGTTCCCTGACTGACATCATCCCAACCCCCAGCCACATACCAAACAGCAGGCCAGGATCCATTCATGAAACAGAGAATAAAATATACAAAATAATTTAGAATCCTACTACTGGAGTATATTGTCTGAAACCTTTTGTCCTATTGGTTTGGTACATGAATGTAGCTCTGAGTGCTACTTGGCCATATAGTAAAATGTCTTTATTAATGTGTGTTGCAATCAAAACAACATCTGAAAACCTCTCCTGCCTGGTGCACAGTTCATCTTCTGCTGGTCTTCCAATGTACATCAGCAAGGCCTTTCTCATTAGGGCAAGATGTGCCCTAAATCCTTCTGCTATCATCCACCCACATTGAAGAGTAATCAGATAGACTGGTTTTCCCATCTGGGCTTAAATTAACATCAAGCCTTATTTGTCCTTGCTTGTGTTCGTTTTCATGAAATTCCTTCTCCTAGGCTGGGTACAATAGAATATTTCATTCCTCTTACTGTTTATCATGGGTTTTTCTGAATTTTTAAATGACTCACCAAAAAATATTTTTCTGCTTTCCATGTCAAAATTCCTTCTCATACAGTACAACTTGCATAAATTGAAGATGACAGATTAACACAAGCATTTTGAAGTGTAATTTAACACACTGAGTGACTTACAGCCCCATGGGTGTTTCTGTGGGTGAGGGCCATTTCTGTGGGTGAGTGGAGAATAGGGATTGGAGCTGTGATGGGGAGCCTTCCATGGGTGCAGTAACTGTTGGCTAAAGTGTCTGAAAGAAAAGTGTATGCATAGATGAGGCTAGCTCCTCTCGAGCTACTGAGGCAAAGCATAAAGCCCTGGGCTCCTGGTGATCACCTGGTTTGTGTCACTGGGGTCTCCTTACAGATCAAGCTGAAAGTGGAACACGAGATGATCTTATTTCAAACAATTAATTTGTGCTGGTACCCAAAACTTTGGCTAAGCACAGCTGGCAAGCAGGAGTAACTAACAGATTCTGCTCATTTCTATTACTTTGTAAGGAATGTCTGCTTCAGCTTTAGAATAGGATTATTCATTGTGGTATTTGTGACCAGGGGTTCCAACCTTGACCTTAGGAGAGAACACTCTGCTTAAGTCAGGGACCCACTCTTCCCTGATCACCTGGACTCTCCCTTCTCCAACAGCTGATAAACATCAGAGAAAAAATAATAATATCAGATACAAACTGAGTACCTACCTTAGCAGTAATTATTCCTTCTTAAAAAATTGTGGCTTGGCACAGACATTCAACCATCTCAGGATAAGCCAAATGTGTTTGTGTTTTTCAGGATGCAACGAGAGAGCTGTGGCCCATCTAACCCTACCAACCAACCGTAGGCTGATGGCTGAGATCCTGGCAAGAGAGGAGCCACCAGTCATGTCGTGGAGGATCCATAGGGAACCCAGCAGACAATGACAGATGAACAAGGGACCTATAACCACAGCCATTCAATCAACACAGGATAGGCCAATGAGACAGAAACCAAGGATTTTTGACACAAGGACCCCTAAGCACGCAACATTAAAGCAGCCTTAATACTCACCCACCACGACTCAGGGAACTGAGCGGAAGAGGGGAGGAAAGATTGTGAGAGCCGTGGTGGGGGAGACGGTCCGGAGGCATAGCACCCATCAGTAACAACACACTTGGGCCAGGAAGACCGGGCTGAGTACTAGGATATCCAGGATCCCTTGCCACAAGGACTAATACAGACAACCCACGGAGGAGGATATCCAACTGATCAGGGATGGGGAGGGGGGTATTGGGGAATTCGGGATAACAACTCATCGTTTGCCCACTAAATAATGTAACTCATTATGGACAATAAATATATTTTTTTAAAAAATAAATAAAACTAAGCTAAAAAAATTGTGGCTTGGGCTGAAGAGATGGCTTAGCGGTTATACCCCGTTATGTCCATTATTGCTACCACCTCTAACTGAAAAACTATGTCAAGCTTGGTGTGAACCCTGACCCTCCTGCCTCCAACTCCCTGATGCTAGGATTAGAGGCATGCGCCACTGCACCCAGCTCCACATTTAATTTTTTGAATGTAACATTTATATGAAGGTAATTGGAGAGGGACATGCCCCACCCCATGATGCCCTGTGTACAGGTGAGTGCCTTTGGCATGTACCCACCCCATGATCCCCTGTGAACAGGTGAGTGTCTTGGGCATGTACCCACCCCATGGCGCCCTGTGTACAGGTGTCTTGGTGTGAAGAGAGATGCTTTTTCTAGTGACCATTTGCCCAAATCATCCCAATGCTCCTTGGCTAGATGTGGTGCCAACCACCTACAACCACGCAGGCAGAGATGCCCTTCTCTTACTTTGAAGGTCTCCTAGACTAGGCAAGAAGAGGCCTTCTGAGGCTTCCTGGCTTTGCACATAGTACAGGCCATGCTGTTTTGACGGCTTTCACCTGTACATTCAGATATGATATCAATGACCTTTAAGTTTTTTATTATTGTGGTTTTTGTTTTTTGTTTGAAACAGTGTCCCACTATAACCCATGCTGGCTCCAGCTCACAGCAATTCCCTGCTTCAATTTCCCAAGTGCCAGGATGACACTTAACACTTGAGGTTTTGGAGTGTAAAGAGAGAATAAATATACATTCTTTAAAAAATGATAGGAAAAAAAATACTAGTTTGCCCAGCACTCAGGAGGCAGAGGTAGGAGGATTGCTGTGAGTTCAAGGCCAGCCTGAGACTACATAGTGAATTTCAGGTCAGCCTGGGCTCGAGCGAGACCCTAACTCAAAAAACCAAAAACAAGAAAAAAAGAGAAAAAATATGCATTATCAAATCATTTCTAGCTAACGGGTTCTCAAGATGAAATTTAACCCATTCTTTATAATATCCAACTCATTATTTCATCACTGTTTTAGATGCTTGTCTGTTCTTGCACAAAGACCCAAGTGACCCAGTCATGCAGGATACAGACATGTTTAGTGATTGAATCATAAAACAAACATGATTACGCTATAATTTGCAAGGATATTAGCCCTGAAACGGAAATTCAGTTATCAGTTGGGGCTAGCCAGATTATTCCAATAGCAAAACTTCAGAGACAGCAAGATCTCCACATCTGACATGCTTTAAGCTTAACTAATGTAGGGTGAGCTCTCAGTAAATACACCAGGTCAAGACGCCCTGGGTTTCAGGCTTCTAATCCAATGCCTTAGGAGTAATGGGGCATTATTCCATAACGACAGGATCCAGTCACAGCATCAGCTTCTCTTTGGTGTGTACTATACTTACTTTCCAATTGTTGGGCCAAAACACCTGACCAAAAGCAGCTGATGGAAGGAAAGGGTTTATTCTGACTTACAGTCTGGAGGGGAAGCTCCATGATGGCAGGGGCGAGCATGGCACGAGCAGAGGCTGGACATCACCTCTGCCACAGCAGGTGGACAACAGCAGCAGGAGAGTGAGCTGAGCTCTGGCAAGGGGGAGCTGGATGTAACACCCCTAAACCCACCCCCAACAACACACCTCCTCCAGCAAGACTCCTCCTCCCAAATTGTCATTTGCTGGGACCAAGCATTCACAACACATGAGTTTATGGGGGACATCTAATACAAACCACCACACTGTACTGGGAAATATCTCAGCAAATGGCTACCCCTGTGCGGTGGTTATCCTGCTTGGTATCCATGGGAACTCTGGCAAAGCCTTTCTTCAACTGCATTGAGCAGCAACATTGGCTAAAAGGAGTCAAAATGTTTAGTCATCTGCACTGTTTGGAGCTAAAAATCTAATGCTGGAGAGACCTCGGCGGTTAAGGTGCTTGCCTGTAAAGCCTAAGGACCCTGGTTCAGTTCCCCGGTACCCAAGTAAAGCCAGATGCACAAAGTGGCGCATGAGTCTGGAGTTTGTTTGGAATGGATAAACACCATTCTCTCTCCTTGCAAATATATATATATTTTTAAATTTGACTTTAGGTGATGGGTGCAACCGCTCTTTTGCCTGAAAAGGATGGGTGGCTCTG
>PVHP010005668.1:14730-29730 GCA_004024765.1 Zapus hudsonius
ACCGAGTAGCTCTCCTTGCGGCTGCGCTTGCGCTTCTTGCCGTCCTTCTTCTGCGCCTTGCTCACCGCCTTCTTGGAGCCCTTCTTGGAAATGGCCGCGCCCTTGGAGGCCAGCTCCGGCATCCTAGTGGACAGAGGGCAGCATGGACGTGACCTCCTCCATTGGACCAAGACGCATTCAAACCCGAACCAACAGAACACCCACAGGCTGCTCGCAGCCTTATTTATAGGCACAGGCCCTCACGTGACATCAGGGCATCCGCAGCCTGATTGGCTGATGGCTGTAACGGTGTATGCAAATGAGGGGGAAATCCAAGGAGTGCTTTCTGATTGGCTAGTTTGTCACCATTCAGCCTAAGTCAGGTGGTACGCACAGCATCGAAGATTAATAAACCCGTTAACGGTCTTCTCTGTTTTCTCCACTGGGCGCTTTGGCCTGTTGTGTCCACCCAACAGTGTCCCTTGATCTCTCAAAAGTGTCCTCTATGGGCTGGAGAGATGGCTCAGTCTTTAAGGCGCTTGCCTGCAAAGCCTAAAGACCCTGGTTCAATTCCCCAGTACCCACGTAAAACCAGATGCACAAAGTGGCACATGCGTCTGGAGTTTGTTTAGGATGGCTAAAGGCCTTGGTGCACCCATTCTCTCTCTCTCTCTCTCTCTCTCTCTCTCTCTCTCTCTCTCTCTCTCTCTCTCTCTCTTACAAAAATATTTTTAAAAGTGTCCTCTGAGGTGAGGAGATGGCTCAGTGGTTAAAGGCACTTGCTTGCAAATCAGCTAGCCTGAGTTAAATTCCCAAGCCACCCATATAAAGCTAAATGGATATCGGTTTTGAGTGACAAGAGACCTTCCCTGATGAGCTCATACATACACATGCAAAAAAAGAAATTCTAGAAAATTCCTTTCCCAACATAGTAATGGCACCATGAGCTCTTTAGCTGAGACAAGCAGGCCACAGGCCATGAAGTGAGCTAAAACGTGTGTCAAGCAGCATTTGTGACGTTACCCTGGCTTCCTAGAGTCATTGGACCATGATTCAAATAACGGGCTGGGGAGATGGCTCAGTGGTTAAAGGTGCTTGCTTGTTATGCCTGATGGCCCAGGGTTCGATTCCCTAGAGCCCACCTAAAGCCAGATGCACAAAGTGGGACACATCTGGAGTTTCTTTGCAAGAGCAGGATACTGTCCATGCCCATTCTCTCCCTCACTCTCCCCTACTCCTTCTTGCAAATAAATATTTTTGAAAAGGTTCAAATAAGATCTACTAAAAGAAAAAGCTTTACCCATTAGTGACAGGGGACCCCCAAGGCTAGTTTAAGGGAGGAAAGTGAAAAGGCCTATCAAATTTGAGATCCAGAAATAGAGGCAATGTTTCAAAAGTCTTGGCTGCTAAGAAGGCAAAGCAGCTCATCTGTGTGTGTACTCTGGAAAGAAATTGACAAGGCCCCACTGGAGAGAATGCTCAGTGGTTAAGGCACTTGCCTACAAAGCCTAATGACCTGGGTTAGATTCCCCAGTTACCCAAGCCAGATGCACAAAGTGGTGTATGTGTCTGGAGGTCATCTGCAATGCCTGTGGGCCCTGGTTCTCGCTTTATCTCTCTCTCTCTCTCTCTCTCTCTCTCTCTCTCTCTCTCTCTCTCTCTCTCTCTCTCAAAATAAATCCCAACTTCCAGGAGGACCAGGCTGAGTACTAGGCTATCCAGGGTCCCCTGCCACAAGGACTGATCCAGAAGGCCCATGGAGGAGGATATCCAGCTGATTGGGGATGGGGAGGAGGGGCATTGGGGAATTGGGGATAACAACTCATTGTTTGCCCACTGAATAATGTAAATCACTATGGACAATAAATATATATATATTTAAGACATAAAAAAATAATACTAAAAAAAAAATAAATCCCAACTTAAAATTCTATACCCATGTAAATTACATTTTGTATAGGAATGAATTTTTTTTGACAAAAAAATCTGGGAGGTTCTACCACTCATGGATACTTCCTGAAAACAATTATTTTAAAAGGATATATTTGTTTTGTTTGAGACAGGGTCTGACTATGTAGCCCAAGCTGGCCTTGAAGTATGGATCCTTCCACCTCAGCCTCCCAAATGCTGGGTTGCATGCAGACACCCATCACCATGTCCAGCTTTAAAGGGTATATATTGCATTGACTGGGCTCAGACCAAAACGACTGAGGTCCAAGAAACAACCATATTGTGAAAGACAGAAGCAAATGTGTAAATTAATCTAAGTATTCCAGTTCTTTTACTGTATAACACGTAGGAGAATACTGATTGTGGTAGTTTGAATAATGTCCCCCAAAAGAATTAAGGATTTATTAAAATTATTATCTCCAAGCTTCTGGCTGGAGGAAGTGCCACTTTGGCCTAGCCTCCTAGGGACTGACCCTTTCTAATCTGGATGTAAAATACTAAGGATAGATATGCAAAAGAAGAGCCAGAACCCTGGTCTGGAGATCTGCATTTTGCGAATCACAGTGTGTTGCAGTGTGCTTGCTTGATGCTGGTGCTGGGCTTCTGTCTCTGTCTCTGCTTGCTTCTGTGAAAAGGGGCCAGCCTTTTTTTGCTTAACATCCCCTGGGTCTGATACCTCAATAAATACTTTTCCTCCCCATAATCGTGCATGGTTTGAAGATTCATCCCAATGGCATGTGGCTGACTACAACACTGATAGATCATTGAACAAAAAAACACTAGACAGAAAAGACGAAAGACAGATGAAGCATTGTAATATCCTATCCATTCTAGAATAGGCACACTGACTATATGCTCCTTCGTTGCTCATTTTGTTTTGTTTGAGATAGGATCTAGCTCTGTTCCTCAAGCTGGCTGGTACCTAGGTTGTCTTTGAACTCACAATTCTCCTCCTGCCTTGGTCTCCCAAGTGTTGAGATTACAGGCATGAGCCACTCTGCCTGGTTTAGGCTATGTTATGGGAGTATGTTTTATAATGCTAAGTATAACTACAAAAATAAGAAAATTAAATACAATAAGAAAATTAATGTAGAGATGGAAAAACAGAATAATGAATCAAATGGAAAGCAGGAAATTGTGGAAGGAGGAAAGGACTTAACAAATTGGGATGCAAAATAAAGTATTAGGAGTGAATTCAAATAAGCCATATATCAGAATGAAGAGACACAGATGAGCATGGTTTACAATAACTTATTAGGCATTTCAAAATAACTAGAGGAGACAATTTTTTAATGTTCCCAAGACAGATTAATGAAAAATACTTGAGGTGATGGAAATGACAAAACCTGGTTTGATCATTACGTATTCTACATATGTCTCAAAATATCATAAATATGCATCCATATTTATTAAAATTTTAAGTCCCCCAAAACAAAATGATGGTAAATGGATTAAATTTGCCTTTATAAAGATATTACTTGAATAGAACTGAAACACATCCATGTTCTGTTTACAAGGAGCACACCTAAAACTTATTACCCCAGAACACTTAGAAGTAAAGGAATGAAAAAAATGCATACAGATACGTTTATTACTTTAATACTTGTTTCTGTAATATAAGTAGCAGGGATAACATTATTTAGTGAAAAGTAATTTAGTTAGGTCATTAATTGATAAATGTTCTCAAGGAGCATGTACTTATTAAGCTTCATAAAATAATTAGCAGAAACATATCAGAGATGGGTACATTCTTAAAAATTGTATATTTTAAGATATCTGTCTTAGCAAAAGATATGATCTCCCTTGTCACATACTTGAACATCTCAAATGACTAAAGCACAATTTATACACTAAGAGCCAAAACATAAGTGTCTATTTCTCTTTCCCTGGTTGTTTCTGTCCCAGTCTCTCTGTGGCTGTGTTTCTACCCGGGTCTCCTTTTTCATGCTGACCCTCATGGATCCTGTTCTTTCAGAGTATTTAATCAGCATCTGCTTGCTACACAAAGGTTCCTAGAAATGCATGCTATTTTATAAATTCCCGATGGTTATAAGCTAGCAATTTTATAGCTGTAATTTAAGTCTCTGGGTAAAAATGGCCAATTGCTTCATTCCAGTTTCACAATCCTGGGACCTCTCAGATTGGCCCAGCTTGAGTTGGGAATTATATTACTCCTGGGGCCAAGAAGACCAAAGCAGGAAAAAACGGTTCCTCTGGGAACCGTGGGTGTAGGTTCCAGGAAGGTGCCAGGCTCTATGCACAGGAGGGAGGTTGTAATTCAGTCCTACCAACGTCTGTGAGCGGTTTCCCATTCAGGACAGTGTGATGTGTCCAGTGTTTCTTAACTTCAGTATTTAGACCCCTCCTGATTCTTTAAAAATATGCTTTAGTGCACCATGGAATGCAGCTCCATTAGCCAGCGTTCTGATTAATCTCTCTGAACCATTTCCCTTTTGGCTCCCACACCTTGCTCAGCCCCTGCCAAAATCACTGGGCACTCACCAGCTCTCCCATGTGGGCATAACGACTTACTTGTTCCTAGAACCCCTTCCTTGGTTGAATACATGCCCTAGAACGCTTCAATTAATTACTTTCTAGACTGTCATTTCCTTAACCATCTCCCCCATCTTTGGGTCATTGAGAAGTCCCTGCTTTGTGACTCTGTGGAACCCTGAATGAACTAACTCATTCCAATAGAAGTTGTTAATTTGCATCCCTATGTCTTTTAGTAAACCATAAACCATTTTCTAATGTCTTTATCATTTAGCCAGTAGAGTGATTCTCACATCCAATCAGAAGGCAATTGGTTCTTCCCACACATTCATGTCACTATTTGTGGGGACGAGGACTGTGACCGGCCCAATTCTAGCTAGAACACAGCCACTACACTCATTCAATTCACAGCAGGTGTGGCTTCCTGCACAAGACTGAACTTACCCATACATCACCTCTTGATGGGGAAGGTTCACAAGACCCCAGACCTCCCATCAGAGATCATGGCAGCTAATTGTTGCTGGGGGAAGGGGATCACGTTCTCGGTGGTGTAACCACAGAGAAGCTGCCCACTCCATGGTTAATAACCTTCCACCCATGATCATGCAAGCAACCCTCATTTAACTCAAAAGGCAAAATGAAAAAAAAGACAGGAAAGTAAGCTGGCGATTACTGGGAAAGAGAGTCTTAATGGGAGAAGGTAAGAGAGGGGAATAAAATCTAAATATAGTATAGACACGTATGAAGATGTCAACGATGGACAAAAAGTATTTATTAAGCAATTATTTTTTTATTTTATTTATTCATTTTCAAGCAGAAATTCAGAGAGAGAGAGAGAGAGAGAGAGAGAGAGAGAGAGAGAGAGAGAGAGAGAGAGAGAGAGAACCAGGACTACCACCTTGTGGTCTGGCTTATGTGGCTCCTGGGGAATTGAACCGCGGGCCTTAGACACTGGAGGCAAGTGCCTTAACCGCTGAGCCATCTCTCCAGCCTAAGCAATTATTTTGTGCCATAGACTGTTGTAAGCCCTTTCTACCCTTGACTCTGTTTACTCCTCCAGTTTCAGTGTGTCCCCCAAGGGGTCAGGAGGTGAAACTTAGTCCCCACTGTGAGACTTGGAGGGAAAGAATTTGATCTGACTGAGGCACTTATAGTCAGGGGCCTTAGGGAGACAATTATCATTAGACAAGGTCATCAGGGCTGCACCTCTTGGTGATGTCCTGCTGGCTTCCTAAGGAGAGAGAAATCACTGGAAGACACATCTCTGTCTATTACCATGTGATACCCTAGCCCACCTCAGTCTCTGCTAGCAAGAAAGCCATCATCTGCTTTGGCCCCTCAGCTTTAAACCGCCAGAGTCATGGTGGGGGGAGAGGGGAGAGATCCACTTTTCTTTATAAAGTATACAGCCTTAGGAATTTCATGATAATACCGCAAAATGGACTGATAGAGATAAGTTCTATCATTATACCTATTTTGCACATGAATGAAGTCATAAAGCTGGAGCTCAGCATGTCAGAGCAGAAGGCACTCTCCTTAACCCGCCATCCTAGAGCGGATACAGCTTAATTAAGTGAATATGCCATAATCCCCCTCGTGACTACTTAGTCGGCTTACAGTATTTCATTACAGTTAATGCTGTAATGCACATCTATATGAGAATAGCTTTTCCTCCTGGTGAGGAGTTGTTCCGCATCATTCCTAGATATAGAATCTAGAAAGAGATCAAAGCCTAGGCAAGGTTGTGTGGCTTTTTGTATATCATAAAATTACTTTTCCAGGAGGCGGGCAGTTCAAGGTATAAGCCAAGCTGGTCCTGGTGACTCAGGCCTTTAAACACAGCTGCTCCCAAGATAGGAAGATCACAACAAGTTCAAGACCAAACTGGGCTACAGAGTAAATTCAAGGGCAGCCTGGGAAATTCAGTGACACTTTCTCTCAAAACAAAAAGGTAAATTTGGGAGCTGGAGAGATAGCCCAGTGGTTAAGGCGCTTGCCTGCAAAGCCTAATGACTCAGGTTCATGCCCAGAACCCATGTAAATATAAAGCCAGATCCAGAAAGTGGTGCCTGTGTCTGGAGTTTGTTTGCAGTGGCAGAGGCCCTGGTATGCCCCCCCCTTTAATTTCTGTTTCTTTTCAAGGGAGAGACTGAACATTTTCATGTAAATGTGTGAATCTGTGTCGTTCCCAGTCCTCCCTTTTCTGTTACGTGTCTTTTTAATTTGTTGTTGTTTTGTTTTGTTTTTGTTTTTTTCGAGGTAGGAGCTCACGCTAGCCCAGGGTAGTAACCCCGCACTCAATTCTATAGTCCCAAACTGGAGATTCGTCTCTTTGAAACAATTAAAAATATGTATAAAGCTGAAAAAATGACTCAGCCACCAAAGCACCTTGCTTTGCAAGTGTGAAGGCCTAGGGCTTCTGCATTTGACTCCCAGCACCCATGTAAATTGCTGACTCATTGGCAAGCATGTCTGTAATCCCTGTGGGGAGAAAGCTGAGTCCAGAGAATCACCAGGGCTCATGAAAACTGCAACTACAGAGAGAGATGACACCTCCAGGAACTATCCACGTAAGTGGTAGAGGAGGCCATCTGACAGTCTCTCTGGCCTTTGTGTGAGCACACGGATGCATATTACATCTGCACGCACACTCTTCACACGCACACATACACACACGCATAATTATTTTACCTTTTACAAAATATAAATAGGGGCTGAAGAGCTGGCTCAACAGTTAAAGGCACTTGCTTGCAAAGCCTGCTGGCCTGGGTTTCATTCCCAGTACCCATGTAAAGTCAGATGGGCAAAGTTGCACATGCATCTGAAGCTCATTTACAGTGGCAAGAGGCCTTGGAATTCCCATACTCACTCTCTCTTTCGCTTCTCTGCCAATAAATAAATAAGAATATTTTAAAGCTATAAAAACAACACATTCACTTTAGTTGTTTCTAACATTACATAAGTTATGTTAGACCCGTCATAGAATATCTATAAAATCAGCAAACGGTCACTTTAGAGAGCAGTTGGATTTTTTAAGCCATTGTGACAAAGGACAAATGTCTTACTAGTTTGAAATGCAGCTATAGACAAGACCCTTTAAAGTCAAATATAATCTCAGCTGATGCCAGAAGAAACCCCGGCAGGCATTCCATGTGAAAATGTATTAAGTCTTTAATGCATTTCTGAAACAACGCTGGAGGAAATGTGTGGTCAGATTATGAATATTTCATTTTCTAGGTCTCGAAAGGCACAGAAATCAATGCTTAAAATACACATTCAGACTCCCACCTTTCTGTACCCTGGGAAAGATATAAAATAAGAATGCTACAGCAGCAGCAACTGTAGACCACCGCCAGTGCCCACACAGAGCTGATGTTGGTTTTTATTTCTACGTCCTTTAGGCACAGAACTCAGACAGACAGGCCAGATGTTGAAAAATCAGCTCTCCTAATTTTTAAATATATTTTATTTATTTAACTGTAGATCCACTGTCTCTCTCCAGTTGGTGCTGGTACAAAAGAGCACCCCAAACGAGGTAATCTATAAGCAATAGAAATCTATTTCCTCAGAGTTCTAGAGGTGAGGAGTCCATTCCAAGGTGTGGGTATCTAGCCAGAGTATTCCAGGGCCAGCACACGGTAGAAGGAAGAAGGGCAAAGAGAACACAGGCACCGATTCGGAACACAGATGGAAAAGAGGTTTCGGCTTTCCTCCTCCAGTAAAGAATCGCAGGGTAACAAGAGCACCTGTCACTGGGATTTTACAATATGTGCTCACGACCCATCTTGGCTCCTGTGTAACCATACTCAGATTGTTTGGAATCGACTGCATTCCCAGACGTCACGATCCTTTCTTCTGCAAACCTTTCAGGATATATCTCAGAAGCACAATGTCAGTTTGTTTAACTCTCCATCGAGGGGGATAATAACTGCAGCCAGATATCCAGGTGTATTTACATATTAACTGGAAGGTTCTGGATTGTATGTGGCCTGTCACTCAGCGTTGTGAAACTGTGTCCTCTGAGACTATTGGTGAGAGTTATTTACTAATGAAAACTGGAGCATTCGTTTGCACTTTGTTCTTTTTATTTTTAAAAAATCTCAGCTCTTCAGGGGCAGCTGCCCCTCCAGCTGAGAGAATTTTTTTCTTAAACACTTTATCATTT
The DNA here is from genome assembly GCA_004024765.1 of Zapus hudsonius. Lineage (NCBI taxonomy): Eukaryota > Metazoa > Chordata > Mammalia > Rodentia > Dipodidae > Zapus > Zapus hudsonius. The sequence goes on from PVHP010005668.1 coordinate 23,318, forward strand.
ATCTGCAAGCAGTGAGAAAGAGAGAGAGAATGGACATGCCTGGGCCTCTTGCCACTGCAAACAAACTCCAAATACATGCTTCACTTTGTGCATCTGGCTTTATCTGAGAACTGGGGAATCAGACCAAGGCAACCAAGATTTGTAAGCAAGTGCCTTTAACCACTGAGCCATCTCTCCAGCCCCATTTGCTCACACTTTGTATGGAACATTCTGCTCAACTCTTGTCCTTTAGGGTAAGTTATTTCCCTGACTTTACATATGCAAATTCTAGGAAATGCCAAGGAAGCCTCAAAACTCACTTCATTTTCTGAAGTTCTAACCTTTTATTGGCAGATATTACTCTTCAGGTTGTGTTTAACTCCATGCTCTGGCTGGCTGGCTTATTCTTGTTTTTTGGTTGTTTGTTTGTTTGCTGTTTTGTTTTTTGTTTGTTTTATTTGTCTGTTTGTTTTTGAGGTAGGGTCTCACTCTAGCCCAGGCTGACCTGGAATTCACTATGTACTCTCCAACTGGCCTCAAACTCATGATGACTCCCCTCCCTTGCTCTCTCTCTCTCTCTCTCTCTCTCTCTCTCTCTCTCTCTCTCTCTCTCTCTCTCTCTCTCTCTTTCCCTCTCATACATCTTCACCTGTGGATCTCTCTCCCACAAGTTCAAGCTCAATGAAAGTGCCTGAAGATGCCCTTCTGAAAAGAAGACCTGGGTGGGCTTGAACTTCACAGCCCTGTTCCCTTCAGCTCTTTCGTTTCTGCTTGTAACCAAAACCTGCTTTTGTGCCACAAAATGGGCAGCTTCCTGCCAACTCTAGGGTTCTTTACAAAGTGACAGGAAATTGTCCCTTATGATGAGATCCCTGGGGTCATGCTGAGACGCCTGTCTTTGATTATTTCCAGAAGGCAGCATTTCAAAGAATTCTTCTTTCTCAAGGGAGGAGAGACCATTGGATGGGTCCAGACAACAGCTCTGCTTTGGACCAGAGCCAACCTCTTGAGGAAAAGAGTTGATCCAAAGGGAGAAGAAACGGCTGAGCCTTTACAGGTCATTGCATTTGAAGAAACTGGTTAGAAACAACAGGATACAGTTGCCAGGGAGACAGGGCCTTGCTGATGGCTGTGGCAGGTGGCATCGGAAGGGGGCGGGCAACAGCCTCGGCTGTTCCTTACACACAGGATGCTCCTGCTTTGTGTCCACAGCAGCCCTCCCCCAGTACCAGCTGTGGTTACATGCACAAACATGTGGTGGGATCCTACAGGTCTCCACACTTCCAAAAATGGCTCCATAAGAAGAAAATAATGTCCTGTGTGTACCTGTTCACACCTCCATGTTCAAGAACCTATTAGGTTCTGAGGAAGCATTGTGGTAGATTGGATGTCTGCCTCGCCTAGACTCAGGTGTTTTATTAAATCTTATAACTTGGATCTCCAACCCCCTACCTGGAGGAGGCATCACAGGGGCTGATCCTGAGCTCCAGCCCAAAGATGTGTTTAGGGCAGACCTGAATTCCAGCCCAAAGCTATGCAGAAAGGTTTGAGTCTTGCCTGGACCCTTCTTGCTGTTGGTTTGCGTCTGCTGGCTGTTTGGTTGTTTCTCTCTGGATGTATGGGAGCAGCTTCTTCCCTCATTTGATGGAACTTCCCCTGTTTCTGTAAGCTTGAAATAAACCCTTTCCTCCCATAAACTGTCTGCGTTGGATGTTCATCCCAGCAAAGTGCAACTGTCTATGACAAGCATAAAAGGGGAAAATATCCAACAGTTCTGTTAATATACGTGTATTTTAAAAACAGAGGATAAAGTTTATCTCCAGAAAACAATGGCTAAAAGAAAGGATTCCCAGCAAATAAAGTTGCTTGCTTACAAAGCCTGTGAGCCTGGGTTCGAGTCTCCACATAAAGCCAGGCACACAACGTGGCTCATGCATCTGGAATTTGTTTGCAGTGGCAAGAGGCACTGGTGCAGCCATTTCTCTCTCTCTCTCTCTCTCTCTCTCTCTCTCTCTCTCTCTCTCTCTCTTCTCTCTAATAAATAAAAAATATTATAAAGGATAACTCTACTATTGATATACGTTAAGGTTAGAATTTTAGAAAATGAAGTGAGTTTTGATGTTCTCTTGGCATTTCCTAGAATTTACATATATAAAGTCAGGGAAATAATTTTAACTCAAAGGATAAGAGTTGAGTGGAATGCTTGTTACAAAGTGTAAGTAAATGGACTGGAAAAAATTACTCAGTGGTTAAAGGTACTTGCTTGCAAAACCTGGCTGCCCTGGTTTTATTCCCCTGTACCCACCTAAAGCCAGATGCTCAAAGTAGCATATACATCCGGAGGTTCGTTTGCAGTGGTAAAAGGCCCTGGCATCCCCATTCTCTCTCTCTCTCTCTCTCTCTCTCTCTCTCTCTCCTTTCCCTCTCTCCCTCCCTCCCTCCCTCTCTCTCTCCCTCTCTCTCTCTCTGTCTTTCTTTTTCTCTGCTTGCAAATAAATATTCTTAATCCTCTCAGTTGGAGGGACAGCTGTCCCTGAAAAGTTGGATCTTAACAAATAAAAACCAATCACAAGCCAATGGAATGTCATTTAAGGTCCCTGTGAACTTGGACACGGTCGTCACAAATCAGGCCTCCGTAAACACAAGTCTTTCCTTTGGTTTCCTGGCAGGATGGAGAAAGGAGAGGAAAGACTGAAACACATCGGAGTCCAGACCTGTCGGTGCCTTCTCCCCTGAGCTTGCCCACTTCTTGGCTTACCCCAATCTTTGACAGTAAGTCAGAGCACCGTGTGTACCCAGCTAAGGTCAAACTCCCAGACAGAAAGATTGAACACGACGTTTTCTAAGTCCAACAGAGGAACTAACTATCCAGGGAAAGGGCTAGGCACTGTGAACGTGAGTGAAGCGGCTCCCATTGACTCCTGGAATCACCAGGCGAAATGATGGGCATCTTGACTGCCACCTTTGGAAAGCCCAGAACTGCTCCTGAAGCAGAGCTGTGAGAATAAAGTGGGGTTCATTTATCTGCACGGGGCCCGGGGTCTATTATTGAGAACTCACATCTGTTAAAGGTCATCTTCAACCCAGGCAGCGTGAGAAGCGGTCCTGCCAGCCCCCTGGTGACAGCTCTCTCATTGCTGGATCTAATTGCAGGCTGCCCTCTGGATGTTTCCTCCAGTGCAGCAGGAGTCACACAAACACTGTCATCCTCTGGGACCGGCTTGTGAATAACCACCCACAGAACGAGGTCACGCGTGATGCTGCCATCCGCCCATGGAGAACTGTGTTTGTGCTGTGCGATCAAGGCTGACTCAGGGACACGGCCAGGATCTCATCAACCTCCCGACCATCCGTGTGCAAAGAGCAACAAAATGTCTCTTCAGTGTCTTGGGGAAAGTAGACATTACATTTCATAGATGAAGGAAATGAATTGGAATTTGGGGACCTGGGGAGATGGTTTATCGACGAAAGGCACTTGCTTGCAAAACCTGCTGGCCCCAGGTCCACTCCCCCCAATGCCCACGTAAAGCCAGATTCACAAAGTGGTACATGCATCTGAAGTTGTTTACCATGGCAGAAGGCCCTGGCACACTCGTATACAATCACTCTCTTTTCTCTCCCCCCACCTGCTTGCAAATAACTGAATAAAAATATTTTTAATTGGAACCTTTTAAAAATATATAAATCAAAAATTATTTATTTATTTGAAATCAAAAAGAAAGGGGCAGATAGAGAGAGAGTGGACACACCAGGGCCTCCAGCCACTGGAACCAAACTCCGGACACATATGCCTTGTTCATCTGGCTTTACGTGGGTACTGGGAATCGAACATGGGTCCTTAGGCTCAAAGGGGCAAGCACCTTAACAGCTGAGCCATCTCTCCAGCCCTAAATTGGAACCTTTTTAGCTAGTTGACTGTTGATTCAAATCACCAAGTGGTGGCCCCTCATGTTGGCTGCACGTGTGAGTGATTGAGATGTTTCTAGAGAGAAGCAGCTGCTGCTGGCGACGGGGAGTCTTCAGGTTCTCTGCTTGGAACCCTGGGAGCCTTCCTGGGACCCTGAAACATGCAAGTCTTGTTCCCTAGGAGTCTGTCATGAAGATTGGTCCAAAACCAGTTTTCTGAACCCCCCCCAATCCATCTTTTTTGCGTAGTGCGATATGTATGGTGGGTAGTATGTATGGTGTGTGTGTGTGTGTGTGTGCACGTGCGTGCAAATGAGTGTACACAGACCCTCAGACGTGCAGAGGCCAGAAGAGGCCATCAAGTGTGCATCTCAATCACTCATCTGCCCTATTTCCTTGAGACAGAGTCTCTCACTGAACTGGAACTCGCTGTTTTTTCCAATTAAACTGGCTGAGCAGAGAGCGCCAGAGATCCTTCTGTCTCTGCCTCCTTCAGAGCTAAGGTTCTAGGCACACATGACCATAGCTGGCTTTTCTTTTCTTTTTTTAGTGACCTTTGTTTTGTTTTTTTTAACATTTTATTTATTCATTTTCAAGGAGAGAGAGAGAGAGAGAGAGAGAGAGAGAGAGAGAGAGAGAGAGAGAGAGAGAGAGATTACACCAGGGCCACCACCTTGTGGGTCTGGCTTATGTGGGTCCTGGGGAATTGAACCCAGAGCCTTAGGCACCAGAGGCAAGTGCCTTATCCTCTGAGCCATCTCTCCAGCCCCATACCTGGCTCTTCATGTGCGTCCTGGGGAGTGAAGTCATGCAGCCAGTACTCTGGCCCGCTCAGCATCTCCCCAGCCCTAAGGACTGTCTTTGCTGTCCCAGGCAAGCGATGTGAGTTCTCTCCAACACCACTGGGAAGCCCAGCAGGTCCACCCGCCTTCGCCTCCCTCGAGTCCTCACTTCCATATCTTCTCTGCAAACTGAATTCTTAGGATTCGGACAGAGAAAATCCTGGGAGAATATATAGGTAGGCCGGAGAAATGCATTGTCCATCGGTAGATTACAAAAATGGTCATTTGTTGATCAAAAAGGAAAGAGACTAGAAAATGCAAAGTTGTCTCATCAAATTAAATTTTCAAAATACAAGCGCATATCATGAAAGACACCTCAGTTGGCCTTGAGTTCACGACAGGACACTCCTGAAAGAGGAGGGAACGGAGTGGGACCCATGTAGACTTGCCTAGGAAACATTTTCCATAGATTTCTTCTGTCATCTTCCCTACCTGAACAGGTGAACCACTCCCCCAAGCTCTTAAACAAATCTCAGGTAGGCGTGGTGGCATGCAAATAAATTAATAAACAGATGAAAATAAATAAGCAAGCAAAATGGAGTCCCGTCTAGGATGTGTGTCTGGTCTTCTAGATCACTGGCAACTGTTATCAGCAATCAGTTCCCCAGATGGTGCCCTCCTCCTATACCCTATTCCACCCCCGAGTTAGACATGTGTTTGTCAAACCGACAGGGAGAACATTTCAAAGGTCACAATTACCACTGCAGATTTATTTCCACGAGAAAAATCTATTTGTGGACTTGGCAGAATGTCCACAGAGGATACACACACCACTCTGATTGGGTTAAATCCACAGGAAGAGCACGAGATGGCTGCTCTGTCCTCCCTCCCCCTGGCGTCTGGGGAAGGAGTCACAGTGCAGACCCAGTGGGTCAGCTGAGCTGTGGAGGGGACAGAAAGAACAGGGTCAAGGGGAGACACTAGAGAAGCTCCATATGGACCCCCAGTAGACAGTGCCTGCCTTCGGAAGGAGGGTCCTAATACACCACCTGTCTGCCCACTGGGTCCCCAAGAGCAAAGCGTAGACACATCTCCACAGCAAGAACACAGACACATGAGCAAAAGTAGCAGAGCAGATGGGATTAGGGGACAATTTTGAGTCCGAGACACAAGGCCAGCTCTGACTTCTGGATCTTTCCATCCTTGTTGACATCGCAGTGACGTAACAGAATCTCTCGGAACCTGTCAAGGTCCACCCCGCTGATGCTGGGCTGGGGACAACAAGACAAGAGAAGCACGTCATTAGGCCAGAGAGGGGAAGCTGGGTCCCCTAGTCACCTCTCAGAGTCCCCTAGCTTTGAAAGAGCTGGAGGCAGGGGGATATTCTGGCATCTACTACCAGCCTGTCTCTTCGGGTAAAATAAACAGATAAATAAATGATTTTTTAAGTCTCATTTCTATATCACTGCCCTGCAATTCGGCTGGAAGCCCAAGGTAGGGCTAGAGAGATGGCTCCATACTTAAAGGCACTTGCTTGAAAGCCTATTGTGTCCGCAGCTATAGACAAGACATTTTCCCTCTAAATTGGGAAACCAACCGAGGTGGCAAATTCTTTCTTTCATGCAGTGATCTGAGAAGACAGGAAGGTGCCTTTTATTAGTTTCCTCTGGAGGTTGTGTGCCTCTAGTTTAAAATGGAATTATACAAAGTTGGGGAGATGGCTAGTAGATAAAGCACTTGTCACAC
>PVHP010005668.1:29830-64395 GCA_004024765.1 Zapus hudsonius
GGGCCTGGTGGAGCTCTCCTTTAATCCCAGCACTAGGGGGCCTGGTGGAGCTCTCCTTTAATCCCAGCACTAGGGGGCCTGGTGGAGCTCTCCTTTAATCCCAGCACTAGGAGGCCTGGTGGAGCTCTCCTTTAATCCCAGCACTAGGGGGCCTGGTAGAGCTCACTTTAAATCCCAGCACTAGGGGGTGTGGTGCAGCTCACCTTTAATCCCAGCAGAGCAAAGATAGGAGAATAGCTCCCTACAGGTCTCATTTTAGCACCCAGGGAATCCTCCTCCACCCCAACTGGCCCAGGCTTTCCTTGCTTCCCAAGAAACCTCTGAACCATCTTCAGCAGGGAGCCACATGCACACAGGAAAAGTGGCACTTTCCAGGAGGGCAAGTGACCCTGAAAGTGACTTTGCACAGAGAACCACGGGCTGGCAGCCACACAGTGGAGCAGGAAGAAGGAAGCCCAGGCTGGGGCAGCTCCTTGGGGGATCAGAACCAGGATCACTCAAGGAAATGTGACCTGCGCTCTGAGGTCCTTGGGGAGAGAACACATTCGTTGTACAGGCGCAACGTGAAGGGTGCGTGGCTTTCAGCATCAATAAAGGCTGGTTGCTGTGGCTGTTCTCCAATAAGTGGGACCCTGCCCCAGTGTCCTCATGCAAATCCACAGTCTAGGAAAGGACTCAAGTGGGGATCACTCCCTGGCTCCAGCTTTGCTACAGAGGCCGCTGGAACTCCCCACACAGGCTTGGCCTCTCGTTCAATCCATCAAAGCAAATTAAAACTCCTTCTGCCGGGAGATGTTCATGTCCTAGAGATAATTGCTGGTTTTCTATTACCCAAGCCATTTGACGTTAAAGAAATAATGAACAAAATGGGATTTGCCATTAGCGATTAGTTCAACGAGAAACACAGATCGTTTACTCATTCCCACTGGGGAAACGCCTGAGATGTCACTAACGGAAGTGGTAGGACAAGTCAAGGGGCCAGCCAGGAGTCACAGCAGACACCTCGGTGCTCTTGATTGGAAATCGGACAGAATCGGCCTGTGTCTGCTAAACACAGAATATGACTTTGTGGGGACTCGGCAAAAATCCGTATCTGGATATTTTTCTATTGTGAGAATTCATAATTCCAATCACATGTATGACAGATGCTGAGAATCCAAAACTGATAATAATCACTCCTCTAGCTTATTACTCTCTGTTCAACCAGGACATAATCCTTGTGTACTGAACAAACATCAATTAAAAAAGAAAATAAACAGGGCTGGAGTTATGGCTCAGTGGTAAAGGTGCTTGCCTGCAAAGCCTAACAACCAGGGTTCGGTTCCCTAGTTCCCAATACAAAATGACATATGCATCTGAAGTTCCTTTACAGCAGCTGGAGGCCCTGGCATTCACATTCTCTCTGTCTCTCCTTACTTTTCTCTGTCTGCTTGCAATAAATAACTAAATAGTTTTTAAATCCTTAAGTGTACAGACTGCTAAAGCATTGCTCACATAATCCCCCAAGCAAAAAGGTTGGGAATGGTCTGTTTACTAGATTATTCATCCAGGACTGCTGGATCCCTTCTGTGGGAGCTCAGGAGGCTGCATTCTCCAGGAAACCCCAGTCAAATCCACAGCCATCTCTTGTTTCTTGCATGTCTTTGTCCCTGTGTGGTGTGTGTGTGTGTGCACGTGTGCATGGTTTATATGCATGTTTACGAGTCTGTGGAGGCCAGAGGATGACATCAGATATCTTCCACAGTAACTACCTTGTTTGCTGAGACCAAGTGCCTCATTGAAACTAGACTTCACCAGTTCAGCTTGATAAGTGAGCCAGTAAGTCTCAGGGATCTTCCTATGCTGTTCTCCTCAGCACTGGGAATGTCTTCACACCCAGCATTCTTATGTGGGTACCGAAGAGTCTAGCTCAAGTCTTCAAGTGTGTGTGGTAAGAACTTTACACTCTGGACCATCTATCCAACCCGGTGTTTGAACAGAAAAGCATTCCTCTTAGGTTGGGTATTAAAGAAACCCTACAGTGAAAGAAAATTAGAATCCTCAATAAGAGAGTTATTAGATGGCATTAAATTAAAATTTAGTAATTCTACTAGCCAAGTCTGGGGAACAGGGTAGAAAGGACTTTTGGCAATTAAAAAGTGAAATGGTAAGCTATACCGTAGCACTATGCTATCTTAGTAAAGTAAATGCCTTAGAATGATGGTAAAAAGCTGCTCCCTTATTTCATGTCCTTTAAACCCACATGATCTTAAGAAAGTGAGAGAGAGAGCTGGAGAGATGGCCCAGTGGTCAAAGTTCGATTCCCTAGTACCCACATAAAGCCAGATGCACAAATTGGCATATGCTTCTGGAGTTTGTTTGCTGCAGCAAGAGGATCTGGTCTACTCTCTCTCTCTCTCTCTCTCTCTCTCTCTCTCTCTCTCTCTCTCTCTCTCTTTTTCCCTTTCTCTCTCTCTCCATCCCTCTCTCCCTAACTGCTTGTAAATTAATAAATAAAATAATTTTTTTAAAACAAAGATTTGTTGGGTGCCATGGAAATTCAAAGCTTACTTAAAAGGCCATGTCTAGATTTTTCTCTCAGGAATTAACCTTCAGCCTCACTCCTTCCCACAAATTAACATTGGAATTCTTCAAAATGAAAACCCAGATGCCTGATGGGAATAAATCTGCCCAGCATCCCGTAATCACCTGAACGAGTTCCATCATGTCTTTGACAAATCCATCCACTTCCGGGCCTTCTAGGGCTCCTGTTTTACTCTGAAAGATAAAAAGATCCCAGTCACTCAAATGCCATCCTCTTTGGTCTAATTGAGAAGGGGCCTGTTCTGATGTGTGTTCTCCACACAGGGGACCTCAGCAAATACACCGCTTTTACACAGCAAATACGTCCTGCTTTTCAGATACCAGGCTTCTGCTCAGGTCAGTGTTAATTGCACATCGTATTGTTCTGGGAAAAGAGATGTAAATTTGTACATTTTGCTTTGTGACTGAACAATCATTTGGTGATTAGTGAAAATGAAGACTTTACCTCAAGGGAGACTTCATGGGATGAGCATATCATAATTATTATTGGCTCCGTGAATAAGGTTTAAGGCTCCTTTTCCGGCCCATTTTACAATCCATGCAAACATGAATGTCTATAAATGCAATGTAGACATTCAAAATTTTCTCTAAAATTCCTATTATACCAATATAACTGCTCTTCTGTTGGTTTGTCTTTCAAAGTAGGGTCTCGCTCTAGCCCAGGCTGACCTGGAATTCACTATGAAGACTCAGGGTGGACTTGAACTCAAAGCGATCCTCCTGCCTCTGCCTCCCAAGTGCTTGGATTAAAGGCATGCACCACCAGGCCAGGCCTGATTTTTGTTGGTTTGTTTGTCTGTCTGTCTGTTTGTTGTTTGAGATAGGGTCTCACTCTGTAGCTCAGGCTGTCCTGGAACTCACAGCAAGCAATCCTCCTGACTCGGCCTCCACCTGACTCCCAGACACATTTTCTCTCTGGGTTTTCTTTTTTTTTTTGGTAGGGTCTCGCTCCAGCCCAGGCTGACCTGGAATTCACTATGTAGTCTCAGGATGGCCTTGAACTCATGGCAATCCTCCTACCTCTGCCTCCCGAGTGCTGGGATTAAAGGTGTGCGCCACCACGCCTGGCTTCTCTCTGGGTTTTCTAATTGTGAACTGTAACACGTGACTTTAAAACGTTGCTTCCCTTAGCGCTTAGATGGTAGAGGACTTGTATGCCCACATTTCACTTGCCTCTCTTAATTCCATTGGATAGATTACTACTGTCCTGACCATCCTAATTTTACGGAAAAGGAAAACAGAAGGCAAGAAGGTCAAGAGGTAAAAGAACCTACCCCGCGTCCCTTGGCTTCCTGGGTGGGCTCTCATAGGAAGCAACCTTGCTGTATGGCACAGGCTACCGGCTCATTAGTTTCAGGGAGAAATTTCTTAGAACCTTTCCTGCCTTTCTGTCCTCCAGAAAGTCAGCCCTGAGCCATACATGGTGTGGAATTATCATCACACCCCTCACACACACACACACACACACACACACACACACACACACACACACAGAATGACCGACCAGATACCTGTCTCATAAGAGAAGACACTAGTCTACCACATAGGTACAACCTTACTTCAATCTTTAGCCTGGATAGAGGTGGAGGTGAAGGAGCTCTGTTTGCATGATTGTTTTAGAACGTGTGATAATAAACATTTTGTCCTACAATCAACAGCTTTCAAATTCGGCCAATTTTCCACTTAGTGAGGGGGACCCCTTGTCTGGAACTAGGGATTCAGGGCGATAGGCACCGGATCCCGTACTCTTGGGCTCCCAAAACAAGATGCACCATGGGAGCGAGTGACAGGGAGGCTACTAAAAATAGAATCTAGGTAAACCAGAAATGTGTGTATTTGTTAACCTACACTGATCACACTCTCCGATGGAGATTGTGCTTGTATTTTTCAGGATGCAGCGAGAGAGCTGGGGCCCATCTAACCCTACCAACCGACCCTACGCCGATACCTGAGATTCTGGCAAGAGAGGAGCCACCACAGTCATACCATGGAGGATCCATATGGAACCCCGCAGAGAAGGATGGGAGGAACGAGGGGCCCACAGCCACAGCCATAATCAACACAGGATAAGCCAGTGAGACAGAAACCAACGATCTTCGACACAAAGACCTCTAAGCTCACAACCTTAAAGCAGCCTTAATACTCATCCACCACGACTCAGGGAACTGAGCGGAAGAGGGGCGGAAAGATTGTGAGAGCCGTGGTGGAGGAGATTATCCAGAGGCATGGCCAGGAGAACCTGGCTGAATTCTAGGCTATCCATGGTCCCCTGTCACAAGGACTGATCCAGACGACCCATGGAGGAGGTTATCCAGTGGAGGGGGGAGGGGAGGGCAGCGGGGAATTGGCGATAACAACTCATTGTTTGCCCACTAAATGTTATAACTCATTATGGACAATAAATATAAAAAATAAAATAAACATTTTGTCCTAAATAAACTTTTTTTTCAGTTCGGATTCAACAAGCCACAAAAGCATTGTGATCTTTTCAGCTAAAAATGCATCTTTGCAATTTTTCATTGCATGTTTCGAATACATAGACAAGTTAGGAGCACCTTGATGCAACCCCACACACGGTTGCTGTTCCTTCTGTAAATTTACGGCTTGTCAGTAGGGTGACGGCACTCAGCGACTAAACAAGCTTCCTACCTAAAGATGACCAGGGCAGGGTGAAGAGACCCCCTGGGGCTGCAAGATGGCTCTGTGGACAAAGTGCCAGAGTTCAGATCCTCGGACTCCACATAAGAGCTAGATGCGAGGGCCTGCATCTGTGATCCCTGGGTGCCCCTGGGAGGATGGGAAGTGCAGGCAGGAGAATTTCACAAAATCTCACCAACCCGCTGGACTGGTGATCGACGACAAACAAGGAGAGACTCTGCCTCAAGCAAAGTGGAAGGGATGGACTGATAAAAAGGCATCCTCTGCTGGCCCCACATGCTGGGGCACACACCCACTCACATTGACACGCACACGAGGGGTACTTACCACGTCATAGTGCGCAAAGATTTTCTCAAAGTCCCTCTTCCTTTCTTCAGTAGAACAAGCCTAGGATGAACAAAACCTTATGCCAACCCCGCAGTGCGAAACTGCTACTGAACAAGGTCTTCGGGGTCTTGGGAAGACCTTGAAGGTCCTCTGATTCCCCTGGGAGCCTCGTCAGTCTCTAAGTTAGAAGAAGACAAGCAGGTTCTTTCTATGACGCTTTGAATGTAAAATGTCCCCCCCCAGTCGCCTGCTGTGATTTCACACTTGGTCCCCAAATTATTGTGCTATTTGGAGAAGTTGAGAAACTTTGACCAAGCAGGGGCTTACTGGAGGGGGAGAGGGGCTTAAGGCTTGATAGCCCAGCCCCACTTCGCGTCCCTTCTCTGTCCAGATGTGAACGAGCTCCCACGTCCACAGCTGCCCACTGTTCCTGCCCGTGTGCCTTCCCCACCGTGATGGACTGTGACCCCTCCAACCACAGGCCAAAATCCTTCCTCCCTTCTGTTGCTTTAGCTAAATATTTCATTACTGTGACAAAGGAGAGTCACAAATTCACCTTCCTTTCTTTTCTTTCCCAAATCCATAGAGAAACAAGAGTGGTGGAAACCATCTGGGAGGAAAAAAAAAATCACTACTTACATCCATTTTAAATTGGAGAAGAAAGTTTTCTTGAAGAGCCAGAATCCTAAATGGGAGAAAAGATTGGCTTAAGTGGCTGTCAGATCTGTTGCTTATAAACAAACTCACAGCTCTAATAAGAGGAAGGGATTGGTGGTTTCCACATTAGCCAAACAAGGGTATTGAAAGGTACCTGAAATTAATCAGATGTATCAGTTACCTTTAAGGAAGGAAAGGGTTTATTTTCAGTTTACAGTTTTGAGGGCAAGCCCTTCATGGTGGGGAAACATGGCAGGAGCAGACATCCGATGAACAGTCAGCAGGGGGGAGGCTTCAACTTAACAAAACATGACAAAAAGCAAGTGGCTGGATCTCAGTAAGAGCAATGAGCACTGTGCATTTTAATGTGGTCCCAGGGCCTCTTAAAAGAGACTGGGAGACAGACTGGCTCCAGAAATTTAAGGCAATCTCAGACTGGGGAGACAGCTCAGTACAAGGCTCTAAATTCAATCCCTAGAACCCCACCCCCACCAAAGTAAACCTCTTTTCAGGCATGACTAGAGAACTGAGCTCCCTGAGCACAGATGCCAGTGGGCATGCGTGATGAAGCGTACAGACTCCACTGAACGATCTCAGAGATGCCAGTGAACAGATGGGCAACAGATATGCCCTGTAGAGGCAGCTAAATATAGCCCTTCAATCTGGGGGTGAAAGGGTGCTCGACCTTGACAGGAACCTGGATCCATACAAAGAAATAAACTAGAAGAAACTTGAATCCACCCCCACGAAAAAATAAAAATAAAAAAGGCACCAACAGGGGCCATATATAAACAAGTATAAAAGACAAGATAAATGTCATTTTTCATTTGAAACTTTTGTGTGTGTGTGTGTGTGTGTGTGTGTCTGTCTGTCTGTCTGTCTGTCTGTCTGTCTGTCTGTCTATCTGTCTGTCTATTGTGCCAGCTACTCAGAAGTCTGGGTCTGGAGGATTCCTTGAGCCTGGGAGTTCAAAGCCAACCTGGATGACATAGAAAGAGCCCGTCTCAGAATTAATTAACTAGTCTGTGTTGATGAAAACAGTGTCTAACGAAGGAGAGGGAAGGGATTTGAACTATGAACTTACACAAGCAAAGTATACTATAATACTATACTATTGAACTAAAGATGGCATTAATCCAAAATTAGATTATTCTAAATTAAAGTATCACTTGTAATTGCCAAGGGAACCACTAAGAAAATAAATAGCAAATGAAATAATGAAAGAGTGGAATAAGTACACTAAACAATATAGATTTAACATAAAGAAGGAATAGAGAAATAAAACAGATATAAGACATAGTGAAAATCCTGTTATTACACCAAATGTTTATGGATGAAATACTCCACTAAAACTAGAGATACAGATGGACAGGATGGCTCAGTGGTTAAGAGCACTTCCTGTGCGCGAAAGAAGGTCTGAGGAGGCTTATGACAGCTGGACTTCCTTCTCAGGACCCACATAAACAACCACATCTGTAACCCCAGACCCATGGCACACAGAGCCTGGGAATCTCTGGGGTCTGCAGAGAACGAAAAAGAGCAGCAGTGAGTTCCAGAAACAGTAAGAGATGCTGGATCAACGTAGAATGGGTAGACAGAGCAGGACACCCTGGATGTTCCCCTTCCAGGCCACAGGCAAGAGCATCATTCTGCAGGCAAGCACCATAAAGGTACGTACATGTGCACACGCACCACACACATGAAAACAAGAGATTGGGAAAACATAAAGGAAGAAACAAAAACGTTCTCTATTGATAAATGGCAAAAATCTTGAATACAGAAAATCTTAAGGAACCAAGCCAAAAACTACTAGAGCTTATATGCAAGTCTACCGAGGTGTCAGTAGATAAGATCTACACACAAACTCCAAGCGCATAGTGAACACAACCAATGAGCAATCCAGAGAGAGAAGGAGGCCAGGCATGGTGGTGCACACCTGTAATGTAACAATGGGGAGGTGAGTTTGAGGCCAGCCTGGGCAACAGAGATCTCAAAAAACAGAAGAAAGGAGAATTTACCAAAAAAAAAAAAAAAGGAAAGAAAGAAAGGAAAAATGGTCCATCTGTGTCCACATCAAAAGAAAATAAAATACTTAAGAATAAATTTAACAAAAAGGAGAGACTGAAGAGATGGCTCAATGGTAATGTGCTTGCCTGCAAAGCCTAACAACATGGGTTCAATTCCCCAGTATCCACATAAAGCCAGATGCACAAAGTGGCACATGCACCTGGAGTTCATTTGCAATGACTGGAGGCTTTTGCTGTGTCCATTCTCTCTCCCTCTCTCTGTGCTGCTTTTTGATTTTAAAATAAAATATTTTTAAGATACATTATTCCAAGTAAAACAGCTGGACATAAAAGGCACAAATTGTATGATTGCATTTATTTTCTCTGTGTGTGTACGTGAGTGTGCGTGCTTGCATGCGTGTGTGTAATTGGATCCCTGGGTCTCAGATATACTTGGCAATCCCTCTACCACTGAGCTACATCCCCTGATTCCACTTATTTGAAAGAATACGTTTTTGAGGTATGGTCTCACTCTAGCCCATGCTGACCTTGAACTCATGGTGATCCTCCTACCTTCACTTATTTTTTTTTAAATTTTATTTATTCATTTCCAAGCAGAGAGATGAAAGAGAGAGAGAGAGAGAGAGAGAGAGAGAGAGAGAGCGCACACCAGGGCTACCACCTTGTGGGTCTGGCTTATGTGGGTCCTGGGGAATTGAACTCGGGGCCTTAGGCACTGGAGGCAAGTGCCTTAACTGCTGAGCCATCTCTCCAGCCCTACCTTCACTTATTTGAAAGACCCAGTGTGGTGGTTTGAGTTAGGTGTCCCCCATAAACTCATGTGTTCTGAATGCTAGGTCCTCTACAAGCCATCTACCCAGCCCAGAGCTCTGACCGTCTTCACAAAGGGAAATGTTTCCTCCAAAGATTGAGAATGCAGTGTATTTGGCAAGATGCACCTGGTCTTTCAGACTCCAGACAAACACAAACGTTATCTCTGGTTTCCTTCACTTGGATCAATGTTTCTGAATCGATGGCCTCACACCCACACTACTCACCGAGCCAAGTCATTCAGATCCAACCGGCCGTCTTTATTTTTGTCAAAGATCTTCATCTGCAAGACACAAAGGAAGACAGTGGCCAGAGATACTTGGATCAGGAGTTCACTGGAAAGTCACTGAAGCACCTTTCTATCTTGCCCATCGGAGGACGTGTTCACATAAACATGTTTTAAGCACCCTTTGGCCTGAGGGAACTGTCAGTGTTATAGAATGAATGGCCTCTCTGTGTATGGGTTTCAGGGGCCTTGGCAAGCCGTCCTCCCAGCCTCAGCTTACCCCCATGCATGAGCAGGTTGGGTTCCTGCTCTCATTGTATGAGAATCAAGGGTTGGCTGGCAGCAAACTCCACTCTCAAAGTGGCTGCTTCCTGGCAAGATTCCTGGTTGCCATGACAGGAAGAGAATGGAAACTCACTGACGGATTAAAATTTCATTATCCAAAGCCAACCGTTGGCCATATCTGACTTCCAATGGGCACAACAGTGCGATCCCACAGTGTCCTTGGGAGGAACGTGGAATTATTTGTCGGAACACAGAACTAACTACCTCAATTCTGACAGGTAAAATAGAACTCTTCACAATGGTTACAGCTCGAGATCTGGGCCTTTTGCATTAGGGTTTTTCTCTGTGCTTTTTATAGCCTCCATAGAACACAGCAGCCACCAAGCCAGAGGGCTCTTACCACAGAGAAAGAAGTATGTGAGGGCGAAGGGAACTCAGACTGTTTGCCCTTGCTTTTTGAACAAATATTCTTATTTTTTATTCATTTACTCGCAAGGGGGCAAAGGAAGAGAGAGAGAGAGTGAAAATGGGCATGCCAGAGCCATTTCCCTGGACAGACCTTGTCTTTCCATGAAGCACCCAAAAAACCTGCTTGTGGTCGTAGACAGGACAAAGCTTTCAACAAAACAACACTGAAAGTTAACATTTTCATATATATGCACAGAGAGAGAGAGAGAGAGAATGGACACACCATGGCCTCTTGCCATTGAAAATGAACTCCAGACACATGCACCACTTTGTGAATCTGGCTTCACACAGGTACTAGGGAATCGAACTCAGGCCAGCAGGCTTTGCAAGCAAGCCCCTTTAACCGCTGAGTCATCTCTCCAGCACCCCCCCACACCTATTTTTTGTTTGAGAAGTTAATATTTTCTGCACTAAGCACAAGGCAGGAAGGCCAGAGTGGGTTTGACAAGGTAGAGGGGACACAGTTATTTGCAGATCTGAGTGGGAATGTGAGAAAACTTCAACAACACTTTAATACAGCAGAATAAATAGCCCTGCACATGCTCAAATGGGATTCTGGTCAAGGGAAGAGAGAGTGACTTTCATCCAATAGATTCTCGCATTAAAAAATACACTGGTCTTGGATCCTTCCTCCTTCTCCCAATCCAGCTAAGTTTAAATATTGGAAATTAATTTGAAAGTCCATTTTCTACAAACTTTGATACCACAAATGTATTAAAAGAAACTCTAGGTAATCAGGGCATGATAATACATGGCTGTAATATCAGCACTTGTGAGCCTGAGGCAACAGGATTGCTACAAGTTCAAGGCCAGCCAGGGGCTACATAGGATAATCCTGTCTCAAAAAAAAGCCTCAAATGACATATTTATACATTAGAACATGTCCTATCATGTCCCTCAAATAAAAACACTATGTCCAGTAAAAGTGTGACAATGACAGACTTTGCTAGGGAATATCCTGTGACTCACCTTCTGTGACATTGTTACTGTGAGAGCTTCATCTTAATAGAAAACTAGTTTGGGTGCCGAGTAACACGCCTTGAAAGACATAGGTCTGACTATGGCTAAGAAAACTCAAAGGGAAAAAAAAAATCTCTGTGCTTAAAAATGTCTTGAGGAAGGACTGGACATCAACACATCAACATGGCCGGTGAGGCTTCTCCCCAACTTAAATTTGTGGTTCACTTAAAATAGGAGGGTCTGGGGAGATGATTCACTGGTTAGAGGCGCTTCCTTGCAAATCCTGCCAGTCTGGGTTCAATTCCTCAGTATCCACATAAAGCCAGATGAGGCCCTGGCACGCCCATATTCTCTCTCTCTCTCTCTCTCTCTCTCTCTCTCTCTCTCTCTCTCTCTCTCTCTCTCTCTCTCAAAATATTTTTTACATATGATTTTTTTAAATCCCTTGCTTGGGGCTAGAGAGATTGCTCACTGGCTAAAGGTGCTTGCTTGTAAAACCTGATGGTCTTGGTCCAACTCCCCAGTTCCCACGTAAAGCCAGATGCACAAAGTGGTGTATGCATCTGAAGTTCATTTACAATACTCTCTCTCTCTCTCTCTCTCCTTGCAAATAATAAAAATTTTAAAAATAGAATTCCTTGCTTAATTTCCCCATCTTTCTGTGTGTACATGAGGGGATGAATGGTGCATGGCTTTCCCGTTTCCTGGGGCCTTTGTGGGCGAAGTCACACTATCCTTCGGGAGGACAGCCTGGAACATCTCCGCTAGAGCAGATCAGAGATCTAAACTCAGCATGCGGACACTACAGTGCTTTGCAGCCATTAGCTTTGGTGAATTTGAATGTTTGAAATATTTGATTGGTAAATAGTGGAGTGTGTGTGTGTGTGTGTGTGTGTGTGTCTGTCTGTCTGTCTGTCTGTCTGTCTGTCTGTGTGTTGCCACAGATCCAATCTAGGACCTTACACATGGTGGCATTTGTCATGGTTTCATCCAGATGTCCCCACAAACAAATGAATGTGTTCTGGGTAATCAATCCTCAGCTGATGGCAGTTTGGATTTTACAACCTTGATGGAGCTGTGTTGTTGGGGGCGGGCTTTGGGGGGTTATAAGCCAACTTCCCCTTGCCAGTATTTGGCACACCTTCCTGCTGCTATTTCCAGTGCTGTGGTGGAGGTGATGTCCATCCCTCTGCTCATGCCATCATTTTCCCTGCCAGGATGGAGTCTCCCCTCGAGTCCATAAGCCAAATAAACCCATTCCTCCACAAGCCTCTTTTGTTTTGGGTTCTTTCTGCGTAGCAACTAGAAAGCTGACCATAACAGCATTCTACCACCAAGCTCCATCCCAGCTCTGTTTGGAACATAATGGCTTCTTAATTTTCAAAACTATAATAGTGGGCTGGAGAGATGGCTCAGTGGTTAAGACTCTTGTCTGAAAAACCTAATAACCTGGGTTCAATTCCCCAGTACCCACATAAAGCCAGATGCACAAAGTATCACGTGTATCAGGAGTTTGTTTGCAGCAGCTAGAGGTCCTGGTGTGCTTACTCTCTCTCTCTCTCTCTCTCTCTCTCTCTCTCTCTCTCTCTCTCTCTCTCTCTCTCTCTTTCTCTTCCCATATAAATAAATAAAAAATTTAAAAAAATACAATAGTGACTATTTATGAGGGCCAATATTTTGTTATTTCACTTAAAGCATTCCAACACTTGTATAAAGAAAGAAATATCTGTATGTCATAAACGAAGAAACTGAAACTAAAATATTAAATTTGTCTAAATTGCATCCTGCCAGGGCTGCTCACTCAGTGTCTGAGCTGAAGATCCCCAGAGGCTGGGTGGTGTTATGGTCAGCTTTCTAGTTGCTGCACAGAAAGAACTCAAGCAAAGGCGGCTTGTGGAGGAATGGGTTTATTTGGCTTACGGACTGGAGGGGAGACTCCATCCTGGCAGGGAAAACGATGGCATGAGCAGAGGGCTGGACATTACCTCTGCCACAGCACTGCAAACAGTGGCAGGAAGGTGTGCCAAATACTGGCAAGGGGAAGCTGGCTTATAACCCCCATAAGCCCACCCCAACAACACAGCTCTAGTGAGGTTCTAATTCCCGAATTGCCATCAGCTGAGGATCAATCTATCAGAACACATTCATTTGTTTGTGGGGGACACCCGGATCAAACCATGATAGGTGGTCAAAAGTGTGGCATCCAGACAGAAGGCCAGTGATTGGTGAAAACACCCTGTGTGAGGAACTGTTGTGATTGATGCACATACATACAGTCCTTCATTTGCATAAACGTCTACCTGGATGGGTGCCACGCCCCTGTACTGTAAGCCAGCTGTGGTGTTCCCTATGGGAGTTAGCCAGTGACGTTCACTGGGGCAGTGGCATTTAGGCTCAGTAGAAAGTTCTTGCATGGTTTTTTCAGGCTTATTTATTCAGGGGCTCTGTCATTCATAGACCGGGCTGAGCGCTAACAGACAACAGTGAGGGTAGAAATGACACAGAACAACTTAAAGCAATGAAGATGAGCCATGGGCCCAGGTCCCTGGAGAGAGCCAGAGAGCATCCAAGCTTCAAGGGCAAAGGATCTCAGATCCCTCCCCCCCGCCCCGGCCTGAGGGTTGTGGCACCAGGCTCTGTCAGGGGCTGGGGATCCCAGCACCTGGGCTTGAATGCACTTCACTGTACATCTGATGACCCCAGGCCTAATGGTTTCACAGTCTGTTCCTACTTATTTATTCACTCTGCTTCCTGACTATGGATGCATCAAGACCACCCAGCCTCTGCTCCTGCCACCATGCCTTCCCCACCTGGATGGACTGCGGAACTGCAAGCCCAAATAAACCATTCCTTCCTTAAGCTACTTCCTGTCGCAGCAAGAAACACACAACTTGCGCTGGGGAGATGGTTCAGTGATGAAAGGCATTTGCTTGCAAAGCCTGCCAGTCCATCGGGTCTTCCCACTGCAGTGAATCCTCGCAGACATGCGTCTCCAGGGAGATTCTTGAGCCATCCCCCCACGTTGACAGTGAGGATGAACCATGATCATGGAAAGTGGGGAGAATGCAGCTGCTTCTTGTCTCTTTTTGGCATTTTGAGGTCGGATCTCCCTTTAGCCCAGGTTGACCTGGAATTCACTATGTAGTCTCAGGTGGCCTTGAACTCATGGCCATCCTCCTATCTCTGCCTCCCGAATCCTGGGATTAAAGGTGTGCATCACCATGCCCGGCTCGAAAAAGCGCAGGTCTGATGCTTATCGAGGATTGACATGTTTGGACCAAGGTCTGATACGTACAACCTATGGCCTGTTAGGTGATAGGAAACAGGTCAGGGGTGTCGTGGAAAGGTCTGGGAGTGGAGAAAAGGGAATAAGATGAGAGACTCAGGTGGTGGCTCAGTGTGTGAACGGTCGGCATTTTCTCTGGGAGACAGTGGTCACTGGCAGACTTCCAGCTGAGACGTGACATGGTCACACAGCCCGGCGGGATCTCTGTTTCACGGGTGAGACTGGACATGAGGGGATCTGTCGTAAAACCTCTTCACTGTGGCTTGAAGCAGGCTGAGAATTAACCAGGTCCAAGCTATACTCTGACTGGCTGCTACAGGCCGAGTCTCTCCTCAAGGTGCGCTCATTCCGAGCTTGGGTTAATGAAGCTTTACTTAGTGCCTGGGAAGCATTAGTATGAATAGCACAAGCCTGGCTCCCCAAATCTCTTTGGCTTCCTGTCTAATTTTCCTCTGTCATTTTGCAATTACGTTGAGCTCCCATTATGTAAATGAACTGAACATCTCTCGGAGGTGTTGGCACGCACTTAATAAAACTAAACACTATCTAATGATGCCTATCTAGAGGGCTACTCTCCCCCTGCCCGGAGCTGGGAGTGCCTCTAGATTGGGAGTTTATGAATTGTCTGTTGCCCTTCCTTCTGTCGATTGTTAATTAAGATTCCGGAAAAGACGACGTGTGCACATCTCAGCTTTGCTCCTCTGCCGAGCCTCGCTCGTTGCATGCAGGACTGTAACCAGCCATTAAAGCAGCCGTGACGGGTGAGTCGTGAGGAGCTCAGGAGGGGTTGGTCACTCTGGAGTAAGATGAGTTTTGTTCTGTTTCTTATGTGAGTTGAGGGCTTCGGGGATGGCTGGCTTAGAAAAGTACTTGCTGCCCAGCTTGAGGAGCTGAGTTCAGATCCCGTCTGCGCATGTAGCTGCCTGCCTATATCCCAGTGCTGGCCGAGGTGAGACAGGAGGATCTCTGGGGCCTGCTGGCCAGCCAGTTTATTCTCCAGCTTTAGTGAGTGATCCTGTCTCCAAAAGTAAGATGGAGAGCCAATGAGGGAGATGCCTGTCCTTTTTAATGGGTTTTATTTGTGTGTGTATGTCTGTCTGTCTGTCCATCCATGGGCATGAGTTTGTGTTTAGAGATTAAACTGAGGCTTTGTACACGTGTACGTGATGCTAGGCATGGAATTACCACTGAGCTACATCCTAGCCTTTCCCCCCATTTGAAACACTCCTTTATAGCAATGTAATATCCAAACATTCACCCAGCAATTTAGGGTTGAAACAAAAGCTTTGGAGAGAGACAGACTGACTTCTGAATTTCCACTCTACTCTTCACTGGATTTCACTGGCTAAAATCTGTGATCTTCATTTGTTTTTCCATTTGTACCATGGGGAGTTTTGAAATGTGAGTACCTCACATCGTGTGACAGTTTATATATATTGTCAGCTTAACAGGACCTAGAATTACTTAGGAGATGAGCCTCGGGGCCTACCTGTGAGGGGTTATCCAGATTAGATTAACCACTGGCCTGCCTGCCTGTGAGGGGTCATCTAGATTAGGATAGCCTCTGGCCTTCCTGTGAGGGGTCATCTAGACTAGGGTAGCCCCTGTCCTGGCCTGCCTGCCTGTGAGGGTCATCCAGCTTAGGCTAACTGAGGTGGGAAGACCCATGTTAACTGTGAGCAGGGATGAGAACCTGGACTGGATAAAAAAGAGAGAGCTGGCTGAGCATAGCATTCGTATCTCAGTCCTCCCTCCCTCTGCTTCCTGACTACAGACACAGCGTGACCAGCTTCTTCACGCTCCTGCCGCCATGTTTTCCCCACCAAAGAGAATTGTAAGATGACATGAAACCATTCCCCTTAAAGTACTTGTTGAGATTGTCATAGGCACGGGAAAGTCTGACAAGAGCCAAATGAAATGTTTGGAAAATGCTTCGCACAGACTCCTGGGCTCCCTCCTACGTTGCACAAATGCTTTGATTAGAATATTCAGTGCAGGGCTGGGGAGATGGCTTAGTGTTTAAAAGCGCTTGCTTGCAAAGCCTGTGGTGCAGGTTCAATTCTCCAGCACCCATGTAAAGCCAGATGCACAATGTGGCACATACATCAGAAGTTTGTTTGTAGTAGCTGGAGGCTCCTGGCACATCCATTCTCTCTCTCTCTCTCTCTCTCTCTCTCTCTCTCTCTCTCTCACACACACACACACACACACACACACACACACACACACACACAAATGAATAAATATTTTTAAATACTCAATACAAGAAGAATTAGTGGCTCTCTTCCCATGAAAGTCAAACACCGGATGTACTCAGATGGAGACTCATCTTAGAACTACGTCATTTTGCTCTCCTACTTTCTTTTCTGCAGACACATAACTACTATTTCTTTGTAATCCACAGAGTCTCTAAGGCATCTTACTTTGGAAAATTTTAGAAAAACCTTAAATTCCAATTGGGACTTAAGGTCAAACAGCAGTATTGAAGGGCAGAGAGAAAACGTGGTCTTGGTTCCTCACTGGGTGCTCTATGGAGTGATAGAAGGGACCAGAGGGGTTTGTGCTCCTCGTCCCTACCTTCCCAGAATTCCCCAACTGGAAGTTTCCTTCAGGGCAAGAACCAGCTCTTGCCTCATATGTCCTCCCTAAATATTAGCCAAGTGACTGAACTCATGTCCGTGTGATCTAGTTTACCAGGTCACATTCGAACCGAAGGAAAAGGCAATAAGTGTCCTTTGGTGGGGAAATGTCTTTTAAGTCAAGCTGACACCCACGTGATCACAGGGATAAGACAGATGCAACACCATGTCCTCAAACAGTCCCACTTCACATATCCCCTTCCGGTTCCAAGAGTCCTGCCAAGTCAAGAGTTTGACGAACATTGGACGACCCCTGCCTGTTCAGATCAGGGCTAGCTGGGGAGACTCCTGCTCAGCATGGGAGCGGCTGATAACTAGGATTATCTAGAAGCAAGCTTGCCTCCTGCGTGCACGTGCATGCTGTCATTATTCCTTGGAAGGCTGGGCAGAGGACAGACCAGTAAAAACCAATGATGTCACCGCCGCCCTGTGGTTGACAGTCCTTCCCCACATGGTAAGGAGTGTCGGGAGAACTGTGGAACTGGACTTTGATGAGTTTCCTGTCCAGCCTATGCCTACATCACTAGTGTGTGTGCATGTCTGTCTGTCTGTCCATCCATGTGCATGAGTTTGTGATTAGAGATTAAAGGTCCCCCTTCCCTCCCTCTATCCCTCCCTTTCTTCCTTCCTCCCTTCCTCGCTCTTCTTTTCCCATCTCTCCTTCTCCCTTGCTGATTCCAACTTGAAAAACATATTTAGTTCTCACTCTCCTCCACTCCAAACTTGTGGCCCAGGCCCCCACCCTCTCACCTGAGGGGCATCAGGACCTCTAACAGTTCTCCTTGGCTTCCTCCTTGCCAATTTTAAACCCTTCCCTGGTCATGGCATCTTCTGTGCCAAACCCTCTATGGGCTCCATGTTCCTCAGACTACATGCCAAATCCTCACACTGCCCTAAAGCCCCACATGGTCTGTTACAGTTACCTTGTCATTGCTAGTAGAAAACACCTGACCAAAAGCAACATAGGCTTACAGACTAGAAGAAAAGCTCTATGAAGACAGGGAACATGATGGCATGAGCAGAGGCTGGACATCCCCTCCTGGCCAACACCAGGTGGACAACAGTAGTGGGAGTGTGCCAAATACTGGCAAGGGGAAGCTGGTGATAACACCCATAAGCCCGCCCCCAACAACACAACTCCTCTAGCAAGGCTCCTGTTTCCAAATTACCACCAGCTGGAGATCAAGCATTCGAACACATGAGTTTGTGAGGGGCACCTGAATCAAACCAGCACAGTCTGGTTCTCACTTGCTTCCCTTGGCTTACTCTGAGCAACCCCAGCACTGGGCTGGAGAGATGGCTCAGCAGTTAAGGCACTTGCCTCCTCCTCCTCCCAGCACTGCCAGGCCCTAGAACCTGCGCTCTATATGTTGGTCCTTGCTCACATCTCACCTTCCCAAAGCAAAGCCTTGATCCCTACAGGAAATGATGCCATCTCACCACTTCTCCACCAGGGCCCTGCTGGCACTGGTGCCCTGTCTCTTTCCCGTTCACTCTCTGTCACACCATATCACTTACAACTCATTATGCCTATCGTTTATTGCTATGTTACTCACTGTTGAATTTCCAATAACTAGAACTGGACCTGGGAGGGTACATGGGGTGTGATAAGCATTTAACAAGTATCTGAGGGGTGACTTGAATGAAGACTGTGTCATGGTGGCAGCATCATAGGCTAGACACAGTAGGATTAGCAATGAAAGAAGGCTGTGGAGGGGCTTCCGTCCTCCCCTGGGATTCCATCCTCCCCTGCGATTCCATCTTCTCCTGGGATCTCATCCTACCTAAGCATCAACTTTTCTCCCGTCCAAGTCATTATGGCCAAGAACATCTTCATCTTGTGTGGGGGTGGCACTCAGAGTGCTGGGGTCCAGAGAGGTGGGAAGGATCCAGGACTAGAAATCAGGGGCACTTAGCCTGCAATTTCAAGGTCCCTTTGGCTGAGAACATTAGCTGTTCTTCATTATCTGGTCTTTAAAATGAACTTCAATATTTGGACAATCCAATTAAAGACCTAAAGATGGTCTACAAAGATAGCTCAGCAGTTAAAGGCACTTGGCTTGCAAAGCCTGACATCCTGGGATTGATTCCCCAATACTCATACAAAGCCAGATGCACAAAGTGATGCATGCATCTGGAGTTTGTTTGCAATGGCACACTCATCACTCAATCTCTGTCTCTCTGCCTCTCTCTGTCTCTCTCTGTCTCTGTCTCTCTCTCTCCTTGCAAACATTTCTCCAGGGCTGAGGAGGCTGCAGGCCAGCTTCTCTCATTGAGTCTGGCTCCTTCACTCACCATGGTGCTGGTGTACTCTTCCAGTTTCTCCTCAGAGATCGTCTTTTTGTGGTGGAGGAAGAGGTCCCGGAGGAAGTTCTGTGATGCCAAGAGAAAAGTGACCTCTTACACAGTATGACTCAAATGTTTTTAAAGGCCATTTTTTAAGGGATTGTGGTTTGTCTTCAGGAGGAAAATGTTTTCAATAAGCAGTAAGTATATGAAGGGTGTTCTAGGAACCCAGAGAAATCCCCACACATGAAAAAGTATCTGTCTCCATTTTACCTCTTTCCCAAGAACCACAATGTGATTAACACATTCTGTCTTCCTTTTAAAAATAAACTTGGTCTGGAGAGATGGCTCAATGGTTCAGGCACTTGCCTGTGAAACCTAATGACCCGGTTTGCTTCCCAAGTACCCACCTAAAGCCAGATGCAAAAAGTGGCACATGTGTCTGGAGTTGGTTTGTAATGACTAGAGACAGTGACACACCCATATATTTCCTCTGTCTCATCTCTCAGCTTGCAAATAAATAAATAAAAATTCAAAAATATTTACAATAATTTTATTATATTTATTATTAGAGTGTGAGCATCCCGGGACCTCTTATTGCTCCAAATGAACTCCAGACACATGCCCCATCGTGTTCACCTGGCTTTACATGGGTGTTGGGGATTTGAACCCTCGCTGTAGGCATTGCAAGCAAGAGCCGTTAACTGCTGAGCCATCTCCCCACCCCCAACGTACTGTCTTGTTAACACAAATGCATAAACACACGTTTTAAAAAGTAACAAACTCCCATTCAGGTGTCTTGGGCCCAAGAAATCACATTCACGATCCACACATATCAAGTTCCCAGGGATGGACAAGCCCACCCTTCACCAACTTTGCTCCCTTGGACACTTACACAAAGTTCCGAGGCTGATACAAAACCACTGCTGTCAGCATCGTATTTACGCCAAATCTGAAAAACACACAACCATTGATCAAGTGTGTTAGTTACTTTGCATGTTGCTGGGACCAAATGCCTGGCAGGAAGCACCTTAAAAGAATCCCTTGGTCCATCATGGCAGGAGCTGGTGAGGTAGAAGTCTCATGACACTAGGGAGCAGTGAGTGGAGAGGAAGTGGGGACTGTCCCCCACCGGTGACAGTGACATCACAACCTAAAGGTACTGCAAACTTCCTAAACAGTACCATGAGCTGTGGACCAAGTGTTCAGATTCATGAGCCCATGGGAGAAATTCCCCATCCAAACCGTAACATCTAATATCCTCAAATAATCCATGGTTGACTTACACCTTCTCTGTCTCTCTCTCTCTCTCTCTCTCTCTCTCTCTCTCTCTCTCTCTCTCTCCAAATAAACACATAAACATTTTAAAAAAATAATTAAACTCTGGATAATGAAGTTTTAGAGGGATCTAATTGTATTTTTTAAATACTTTATTTATTTGAGAGAAAGAGGCAGATAGAGAGAGAGAATGAGTGTGCCAGGGCCTTCAGCCACTGCAAACAAACTCCAGACACATGGACCACCTGGTGCATCTGGCTTTACCTGGGGAAATGAACTCAGCTCCTTCTGCTTTGCAGACAAACTACTGAGTCATCTCTCCAGCCCTCTAGTTGCATTTTTCCAAACTACCTTTCCATCGAATTATCTCATGGGATAGATCTACCGACAGAACATCGGTGACAATCTCAGGGCTTCCTTAATTGTACTGTATATTCTTTATTGATTCCCCTAAAACCTTTACCAATTTGATTGTAGAAAATAAAAATGATTTTAGCTTGCATTGCTTGGATGAGAGTGGTACATCCGAATTTCCTGCCTGTGTCAGGTGTGTGCACCCTTTAACTACATCCTTTAAGAGATGCTAATGTGGCCGGGGGCCTGCGTCAGCCATGGACAAGCTCGCTCTGTGCTTTTCTGCTGCTTTTCACAACAAAACAGTCACTGTCTAGAGGCTGATGATAGGGGTCACCCAGAGGGGGAAAGGCCAGAAGGGACCTTTTAGATTTATCCATTCTTCCTTCCTTCCTTCCTTCTTTCTTTCTTTGGAAGGACAGAGAGAATGTGTGAGCCAGAGTATCCAAACAAACTCCAGATGCATGGGCCACTTTGTGCATCTGGCTTTACATGGGTATTAGGGAATCGAACCTGGGTCATTAGGCTTTGCAGGCAAACTCCTTAACTACTAAGTCATCTCTCCAACTGCCCCCCCTTGTAGATTTTGTTGTTGTTGTTTTTTCGAGGTAGGGTCTCATTCTAGCCCAGGCTAACCTGGAATTCACTATGTAGTCTCAGGGTGGCCTCGAATTCATGGCGATCCTCCTACCTCTGCCTCCCGAGTGCTGGGATTAAAGGTGTGCGCCACCACACCCGCCTCCCCTTGTAGATTTTTTAAAGATAATTTTTATTGGGAACTTTAGTCTATGAACGCACTGCAAATTGGTCCTATTCCCATTGGGTCATCCTGTCATGTCCCCTCCCCCATCTCGTTCCACTGAGGGCCCTGAGTGCACCTTCCCACCCTGTGGCTCCTCATCCCTCCCGCTCCTCTTCCAGGATGTTCTCTGAGCTGTGGACACGCTCTGGCTGGATCTGTTCTCTGGCAACACTGGACCTTCCAAGCTAAGTAAGATGCGGCTTTGGGTGATGGCTCAGTGGTTAAAGGTGCTTTCTTGGCAACCCTGCCCACCCAGCTCCAATTCCTCAGCACCCGTGTAAACCAGGAGCACAAAGTGGGGCATGTGCATGCATTTGGAGTTCATTTGCAATAGCAAGAGGCTTAGGTGTGCCCATTCTTTCTCTTTCTCTCTCTTTCTCTTTCTAAATAAGTAAAAAAAAAAATTAAAAACTAGAATGAGTTGCTAATATTTGAAAACAGGCAGCTTCCCATACAATGTAGATTTCTACTCTATTCTCACAAGCAGCAGCCCAACTGCAGTTCAGCAGAGCCATGGACTTTAGATGGGTTCAAGGTCTGCAGGCCCCACAACCCTCCCTCTTCCCACCACTCCAGCGTCCTCATCCACTCCGTCCTTCCACCTACCTGTCCAATCCCCATCAAGAGCAGCCCAGGCCAGCACTGGGAGAGCTCATGAGGTGTGAGATCAAATGCCTGGAGACTTTTTAAAGGCCCCCTCACTGGGGACTTCTTGGCTTGGTCTTTTCTTCTGTGTTGTCTCTCTTGGGGACTGGGCAGAGGGCTGGAAGGCAGCCATGCCTTCTACCTCCACAGAGACACCAGCGCTCACCTGCATAAACTCCACGCTGCTGTCCAAGGGTGTTTCCAGGCGAAAGAACAGGAGGAAATTTTCATCCTCAGACAAGAACATGCTGGCTAGCTGCGGGAACGGAAGGAGGGCAGTCAGGGGCACTGGCCAGTGTCCATCTGTGCAGTTAGAGGTTTGCACTTCCCATCATGCGACAGAAGCATGGGACAGAAAGCTGGCTTGTAGCTTTGAACCTAAGTGTCATCCGTTGATTTACCGATTCTTTTGTAAAGAATCTTATTCCTAGCAGGTGTGAAATTACGCATGGCTGTTCTCCCAAGCTTACAATAGAAAACAACAATGATGACAGTAATAACAATGACTTCTTAAGCAGGTACTATGTCCATGTGCTATTCTAAGAACCTCCAATATTAAATATTAAATTAATTCTATAATAATAGAAAGTTAGAATAGGAACTAATGCTTATAAAACAAGCTCTGAGGTTCATGTATTCTAACTCACATAAACTTCTTTTGATTTTGATTTTTTAAAATTTCTATTTATTTATTCATGTTTGGGGGGGGCACATCAGGGTCTCCCGTCACTGTAGACAAGCACCCTACTAGCTTTACCTTGACAGCTGGGAAATCGAACCCGTGCATGCAGGCTTCCAAAGCAAGCACCTTTAACTGCTGAGCCCAGCCCGGTTGTGATTTTTGAGACAAGGTCTCTGTGGTAGTTTTAAATAGATGTCCCCCAAAAGAATTAAGGATTTATTAAAATTATTGATTGTCTCCAGACTTCTGGCTAGAGGAAGTGCCACTTTGGCCTAGCCTCCTGGGGACCAACCCTTTTTAATTTAAATATAAAATACTAAGGATAGATATACAAAAAAAAAAAAAAGAGCCAGAACCCTGGTCTGGAGATTTGCATTTTGTAAATCACAGTTGAGTTACAGTGTACTGGCTGCTGGTGCTGGTGATGGGCTTCTGTCTCTGTCTCTGCTTGGATCTGTGAAAGGGGGCCAGCCTTCCCTTAACTTCTTCCCCTGGATCTGTTCAATAAATATTTTCCTCCCCAAATTGTGCCTGGTTTGGAGATTCATCCCAGCGGTGTGTGCCTGACTATGACAGTCTCCCTGTGAACTCACAGTAATTCTCCAATCTCAGCCCCTTATGTGCTGGGCTTACAGAGGTGAATCACCACACCCGGCTTACTTATTAACCTGTTCCAACTGAGCCACATCTTAGACCCCTCCATTGTCTTAAAGGAAATGACAGCCCCCTGACAAAAGCCAACAGACACGCAATGACGAAAAGTACCTCTTTCATCAGTATGCGGCCTTCTTTAGAGACATCGTGGACAGTCAGGAATTGCTGTTTCACCTTCTGCACGCTCTCTTCCATGAGCGCATCCTGCAATGAGCCACAGACAACCACATTAAAGCCACTGGATGTCACTCTGCAACCGAGGCTGTTGGAAGGCGTCTTTTCGCAGTGGGAAGGGAAGTGTGGAAGGGAAGTGTGGAAGGGAAGAAGTGTGCTAGAGAAGATGGAATTCACAAGAAGAGAACAGAGGGGTGAGTGCTGTGGAGTGCCGGCCATGAAGTGAGCAAGAAGCCACGCATGCTCTTTCATAAATGTTACCTCAGTGTCTCTTCACGATGACCTTGGGAGACAGAGAAATGTCACTGCTCCCTGCAGTCCCCGACTTCACTCCTGTCCTCTTTTCTTTGGAATCTACTAACTGGATGAATGAACTCATGCCTCATATAGTTCCAACTGATACTAACTAGTGAGGAATAAATTCCACTTAGAATAAATTACCGAGAAGATAAGGGTCTTCAGTAAAACAATGAGAATTGTTATTAGTAAGAAATACAGATAACATCTATGTGAGTAGCTGTTTTAACTGCTAAGGCAAAACTAAAGCATTAAAACATGACTGCAGGGCTGGAGAGATGGCTCAGAGGTTAAGGCACTTGCCTCCAGTGCCTAAGGCCCCGGGTTCAATTCCCCAGGACCCACATAAGCCAGACCCACAAGGTGGTGTCTCTGGTGCGCTCTCTCTCTCTCTCTCTCTCTCTCTCTCTCTCTCTCTCTCTCTCTCTCTCTCTCTCTGTATCTCTCTGCTTGAAAATGAATAAATAAGATATTTTTAAAAAAAAACAACATGACTGCAATGATAAATTACCCAGATGGACCTGGGTCCCGTAGCCATGCCAAAGCCAGCTGCTAGGCAGCTGGTTTTGGTCTGGTATTTAGAATGATTCAAATAATGATTAAAATAGGTCCACTTGAGCAGGCTGACTGTAAATACATCAGCCAGCTGTATTCATTCAATGATTATAGACAGGGCCTGTTAATAAGATGAATATTTTCCCAAGGGACCAAATGAAATGCCAAGTGAAAATATAGACAGGGTTGGGGTGATGCCTCAGTGGTTAAAGGCACTTGATTACAAAGCTTGGAGGCCTAGATTCAATCCTCCAGTACCCACGTAAAGCCAGATGTACAACATGGTACATGCATCTGGAATTCATTTATTTATCTCTAGAACACAGTACCTGTTGAATAAATACTTTATTCTCCACGTTGGACTGAGTTGTGTTTGGAGGCCCAAAGGTTACACACTAATGTATAAGTACATCTGAAGTCAAGGAAGCAGTAACTAGGTTCTACATGTCACCTTCAGAAGGAGCCAAGATCAGGCTAACCCGAGAGAGAGAGAGAGAGAGAGAGAGAGAGAGAGAGAAAGGAACACTCTCCAAGAGCAAGGAGAAAGGGAGGCATCTAGATGCCTGAGAGGGAGAGACAGTGAGACAGAGAGAGAGGAGCAATGAAGTGCTGAGGAACCAAGCCGAAACGTGGTGAATGAGGGAGCCAGCAGGCAGACAGATAATCTGGGGCTTTCAGAGGCCAATGGAAGCTCGGGGCAGTGGCTGGTCCAGAAAGGGTGTCCGGTTGCCCAAGGGGGCAATCGGGGGTACCCCTAGCCAGGTTCGGCACCAAATATTAAAATGAAAATGACCACCAGGGAGACAGCTCTGAAAGGAAAGGTTTTTAATAGGATGAAAGGGACCCCGAGCTCCAGGCTAGCTCCCAGAATGGAAGAACGCGAAAGGCCAGATCAAGATCCAGCTTTTAAGGTGAATGTCCAGCTTGGGGGAAGGGGACCAGGTGGTCAGTAGTTCTCAGCATCAGGAAGGGCAGTGCCTCCCGCCAGACAGAGACACAGCAGGTGGGGGGTGTTATCTCCTGTTCAGGAGGCAGGCCGAGGTCTGGGTGCTGAAACTTCCCGAGGCCGGCTCGAGGAGGGGACAGGGTGTTGCCTGAATTTCGACCTAACAACCTTTAATTTGTGAGCACAGAGCCTTAACTCCTATCCTCCCAGACCTCTAACCCCAAAGTCCCTGGCCATCCATCTCTTGGAGCGTGTGCAAGGAATCCCAGAGATTCCTCTGGTGGGATTCCCCATCAGCCCTTGTCTGAGCCTCTAGCAGTGAAAGAAGCCCAGCATGTCCTATCATCTGTGTGCGAGCGAGGCTTCAGTAACAGACAGGCTGGCTTTCATCCAGTCTAGTGGCCAATTCTCAGCATGTATAAAGAAGATAGAGACGGGGGTGATTAGAACAGCTGCAATAGCAGCTGATGGTCCTATTCATGCAGCCCACCCCCACCCCGCCCCCGCAGGCTTGACGCTGATGGAAAACAGTGAGCAAACAGCTTGCTACTAGAATCCTCAACATCCATCCTCTAGGGTCTCTGTGACCCACTGATCAGTGGGAAAACCCCATTTGAAGGTCCCACCACTGAAGGACCACTTGTGAGTGGTTTGCCCAAGAGCAGATGGCTGCCTTGGTCTGTCCAAAGCAGCTACCACAGCACATGGGGACGTCCCTCCCTACTGCTCAGTGTGACAAGTTGCCAAAATGAGGAATCCTGTTTGACCAGGTAGCAATGGACTGCAAAATCCCTCCCAGCAGACTCTTCAATGGAACTGCCCCAGCAAGGGCTCACAACCAGTTAACTCTCAAAGTCCCATTCCTGGCCAAGGGCTGAGGAGAAGTACTGGGCTTCTGCCAGCTGCTGGCTATATTGGAGGCCTTCCATGGGTCCTCAGTGTTCTTACAGGACCAGAAGGTAAAGCGAGACTCAAGATGACTTAGGGTGCTTTAAAAAATTTATTTATTTATTTGTTTGTTTGTTTGTTTATAAGGAGAGAGAGAGTGAGAAAGCTCTAACCATTGCAAACAAACTCCAGATGCATGTGCCACTTTGTGCATGTGGCTTTACATGGGTACTGGAGAATCGGACCCAAGTCATTGGGCTTTGCAGGCAAGTGCCTTAACCACCAAGCCATATCTCCAGTGCTTAGGGTGCTTTTTAAATGCAAGATTTTTGTAGAGCCACAAACAGACTAAAATGCTTATAGGAGGGTCAGCATTTTAGAAAATTGTTAGACACACTCAAATTTGGTGCCATCTGAGGACTCTGAGACCCTTCAATCCCTCTGTAACCACCAAGATACCTGCATAGGACACAGCCACCCAGGGTGTCATAACTCATCTGTGTCATTCTTTCCTGAGGCCCACACTTGCCCTGTGTGAGAGGACGAGTCTCAGGCCAGTGACAGATGGCTTCCTCTTTTAGCTACTAATGGCAGTAGCACCTCTAGGACCAGCCTAAGTCTCCTGAGAAGAAGAGAGCTCACAATGTCTCCAGCCTAAAGCAGACCTTCCACCCATGACAGAAAATAAGACCTTCCAATTGCAACATTGACTACAGTTTTCTTCTTCCTTTTCTGTAAATCACTAATGCAGTGAGCCACCTAAAAATGTGTGAAGTTGTGAGTCTCTGGAGATGGCTGTTTGGGAGAAGGACCATCCTGTGTTAAATTTTGAGAGGCGGCCACCCAATGATTTTACCTCCTCTTTTTGCTTTCCTCAAATATCCCCATCC
This sequence comes from Zapus hudsonius, assembly GCA_004024765.1. Classification (NCBI taxonomy): domain Eukaryota; kingdom Metazoa; phylum Chordata; class Mammalia; order Rodentia; family Dipodidae; genus Zapus; species Zapus hudsonius. The sequence goes on from PVHP010005668.1 coordinate 57,208, forward strand.
ATGCCTGACAAAATGCCATTGGAAAACTGGGTATGGTGATGCTCACCTTTGATCTCAGCACTGGGGAGGCTGAAGTAAGAGGATCTCCATGAATTCAAGGTAAGCATAGCTACAGAGTGAGCTCCAGGTCGGCCTGGGCTAGAGTGAGACTCTCCTTCCAAAAAAAGGAAAAAAGAAAAAAGAAAAAAAAAAGAAGGAAAAACCACCTCAAAATATCTGGGTGTTGGTGTCATATGTTTTTAGTTCCAGCACTTGAGAGGCAGAGGCAGGAGGATGACTGTGAGTTTGAGGCCAGCCTGTGACTACATAGTGAATTATAGGTCATCCTGGGCTAGAGCAAGACCTTACCTTGAAAAATCAAAAATATCATCATAATAATCATATTAATACATAATGACAATAAATGGTATCTGATTGATGGGTCTTGAGATGCCATGAGCCCAGAGTGCTAACAGATGCAGGGCTGAGAGGGTTGGGGGAGGTCTACTGGCTTGTGAGAATGCGTGGTAAAAATGAATTGAGGGTGTCACCTGGGGGATACCTCCTCAACTAGACAAGGGTAATGAAAGTGAAGTAATGAACCCCAAAGGAAAGTATGTGCAGAGATCCACCTGGGAAAGGAGAGGTTCCTGTTTCCATCCCTCTCTCCTGCCGCCCCTTTTGAATCATGGGCTGCATGGGGCGTGGAGGAGTGACCAGGCAGTATGGAAAGAGAGATGCATGAGACAGGAAATAAAAAATAAAAACTAGGGGGAGGGAGAGAAATTGATTAAAAGAAAGAAATGAAGGCAGGAAAAGAAGTAAGACAGAGACAGGAAAGAGAAGAAACGGGAACTAAAAGACATGGGGAATAGAAAGCTAAGAGAGAGCTTTGAGAGACACTAGAAAATTGAGGAAACAATGAGAAAGAGAGCTGAGAAACATGGAAGACAGAAGAGATCAATGAGAGACACGAGACAGAAAGGTCAAAGAGCAAGGCAAAAAAAATTGGAGCTGATAGCTACAAAGCACAGAAACGAGCAGAAAAATGAGAGCTGGACATAAAAAGAAGCAAAGAATGTGAAAGACAGAGACCAAAAGGTTTGTGTGAGCTAGTTGTCCCCCACCCTATCCCCAAACACCCTTCTGTGTGCTCCTCACAGGTGGAGAGCCCTTCAGTCCTTTCCACTGGCTCCCATGGGAGAAGGTGAGAGCCTTCAGTATTCTCCCAGGTGAGCCACTGACGATAACTAATTCACACAAACACAGCTGCCCCAGAGATGGGGTGCCCACCCACCCAGAAGGAAGAGAACACCGAGCAGAGCTGAAAGGGGTCCCAGTGAGGTTTCCCTCTACTTTGATGCAGCAGTCATTGGGAGGTAATCTACATCTCCCCAAGCCAGATTTACCATCAGGGACCTGAGCAGCAGCTAAGCTGATTCATGTTTACATCTGGACTCTGAGCATGTGCACTGCTTTCTGGTCCCTAAGGAATGCATAGCCTCTTCTAATAAAATAAACAATGCCATTTTCTACCAAAGGAGTAATACATGTACTAATCCAGAACCCGAAAGCTCTTAAGACCCTTTCTAGGTGTTTCTTTTAAGCTTGGCGTCCAAGCAGACTACCCTATCACCAGGTTTATGTCCATTAGCAGAGATGTAACCAAGGAAACATTCACGTAAGAGTTGAGTGAGAACACAGTTAGCATCTCTGAGTGGATGGCAGATGTTTTGTTTCGATGAAAATCAATAACTAGCACTTCAACTATTAGAGTTGTATCTTTCACAAAACCTGCCTAAATCCTTTGTGTTGCTAGGAGAGGGAGAGAAATGACACGCATGAGAGGAAGAAAAGAGGTCAGTTGGGATTACAGGTTCAAAACAATAGAGGACTGAAAGGCTTGTGTTTCATTAAGGGACACATAAATTAATGTTCTGTGCAGTAAGTACTTACCTCAGTACCTGACTTCATCAACATGTGGTGAAAGAAAGCATCCATGTCTTTCTCTTCTATGTAACCCTTTTCTAAAAGGAAGAGGATAAAGGTCACATATGTAGAATACCATGGGATATTTAGCATTTGTCTAAATTTCTTTTTGGAGGGGCAGTTTGTGACGGGATCTTATGGCGCCCAGGATGACCTTGAATTCCTGATCATTCTGCCTCCACCTCCCAAACACTGTGCATTCACAGCCTTGCTATAGAAATTACTTCTTAACCTCACTATTTGATAGCATCTTTGTGGATACTACTTTTTTGTTACTAATAACTAATTAGCAACATCTAGTTGGAGAAGATATGGATTGAACCAAGAATGTATCTTTCCAAAGCAAATGCTTCATGCTGGAGTTTATGTTAATAGTTGGAAAATAAAAAGTATTAGATCCCACTCAATAAATAATCATGAGCTTTTGATACAATATGAAGATATTGAAAGCCTGAAAAAAGTTACCAGAGGGAAGCATTGAATCCTAATGTGTGGGTTTAAATCTTACATGTATTTTCTTTATAGCCAAAAATGATTCATGAAGCAAGGCAAAATGCTAATCTGTTTCATTTTATGTTGAAGGAATTGTTTTGTGGGAGAGGGGAAGTAAGTCTGAATGCTGATAAAATACACCCTCCTTTGGAGGAAGTGGGTGTTGGGTGAGAAGGAAGAAACATCAAAGTCCCTAGTAAAAATGATCACATTTAGGGGAGGCAGACCTGAGATAGCTGAGTCTCAGCATGGTGACACATGCCTGTAATCTGAGACCGGAGAATTACTATGAGTTTGAGGCCAACCTTGGCTAGGCAAGCCAGAGCTACAAAGCAAGACATTGTCTCCAAACAAAAAGTGAAAAAGTTACCTTTCAAAGCGACATCTGATTTCTGTCACCCTACACACTTGGGGTCACAAGTCTCACACAGACTGGGAAGGTGGACAAGTCCCTCGTCCCACCCTGGGGGGAAAGCGTTCGGAAGGGAGCCTCGAGTCCCTCCCGAGGGCCCTCATCCACACACCGGAGGGCAGGACACTCACCTGCCGCATCGAAATGCTGCCACACCTGCCAGAAGCGCGCAGCGTCCAGGCGCGCGCTGTCCATGGTGCTGACCGCGGGGCTCCGCGCTGGCCTGGAGCCTGGCGATGCTGACGCTTCGGGGATCCTGTGCCAGCTCAGGGGCAGCTGGCGAGGGGCGGTGCCCTGGCGTCGCTGGGCAGTCCTCGGGCTGGAGGGCAGCTGCGCTGAGCCCGCCCCGCCCCGCGCCCGCCTGGCAGATTCGCAGCGGGGCTCCCGCCTGCCTGTCTCCAGGCTGCTGGGACCTGGTGGAAGGAGCTGCCTCGTGCGTCCACGGCTCGCTGCCTTTGCCCTTGAACTTGTGTCAAGCTCACAAAAGCATCCCCCTTTCACTCGGCTCGCCTTTCAAACTAAAGTCTCAAGAGGCTTTCAAACAAAAGGATGCTCCGTCTAAGGTTTGGAAAAGGTGTCAGTGCATTTTGAACCTGCTGAGTTGGACATGCAGGGCGGGAGAGGGGAGAAAAAGGAGAATTAGCTAGTCTGAGGTGAGATCCGAACAAGAAGGTGCTCCACAGCAATTATTGAGCCCCAATTGTATAGGACACACGTCTCTGTACTGTAATGGATAGCAGAGAGGTCCTGCCATCACTGTGGCTTCAAGGGCCAGCCCTAAAATGCTGATGGGAACCAGGTGTGGTGCCACCCACCTGTAATCCCAGCACTTGGGGAGCTGGGGCAGGAGGATTGCTATGAGTTCAAGGCCAGCTTGATCTAGAAAATAAAATGCCAAAGGAAAGACAAACCAAGCAATACTCTGCCAGGAACAATGGCTACAGGGAGACTTATCAGCTACCTCCAGGGTTCTTAGGTAATGGTGTTGGGCTCCAAGAGCTGTTGAAAGCTGGGACCATTTCTGAGAGTAGGCAAACTGTGACTTGTGAAGGAGAGTTTTTTTTTCATGTGCGTGTGTTTGCGTGTGTGTGTGTGTGTGTGTGTGTGTGTGTGTGTGTGTGTTTTGTGTATTATGGTGGCCCACACATTTGCCTGTCTGGTCTTGTTTGGAGCCCAAATCTACTGATTTAGGAACTCCAATGATGCTGGGGTCTCTGCTCCCCTGTGGACTGAAGTCACAGGCAGGCATAGCCACAACCTTGGCGTAACTAATGAATGGTTAGAGGCACCAGCTGTTCCATGTAGGAGGGACCTGGAGATTCCAACTCTGGAAGCACACTTAACCCCCAAGCCATCTCTCCAGCCCTGGACTGAGAACCCTTTGTTGGGGGATTAATTAGCAGAGCTTGGGTATCCATTATCCACTAAGATCTTTTATAGGGTCCACTGATTCTCATATTGGCATTCAGTTTTATTTAGAAGAAGCTCGTGTGCAGAAGCTGTTTCCACTAGAGCTGTGAAGGAGCTGGTTCGTATCCCTGGGGCAGGGGGAGTACTGTTTGCTAGCTCTGAGAACTCACCCATTCATTTTCACTAATCATGTTCCTGATTTATTTTAATAAAAAAAGAGAGAGGGGAAAACAGCAAGCCAGGGCCTCTAGACACTATAAACGAACTCTAGATGCATGTGCCACTTTGTGCATCTGGCTTTGCATAAGGACTGGGGAATCAAACCTGGATCATCAGGCTTTTCAAGCAACTTTAACTGCTGAGCCATCTCCCTGGCCCCTCCAGCCCATGTTTTTATTTTAAATTAATTAACTTATTTGCAAGCAGAGCTTTTAATAGGGCTTTACAGAGGATAATCTGAAAGGTGGGGTTGGGGCTTCTAAGGAAGTAATACTTTTTTATCACTATCCTAGCTCTTTAAAGAAAAAAAAAACAGAGGCAGGCTGGAGAGATTTCTCAGTGGTTAAGGTGCTTGCCTACAAAGCCTAACTACCCAGATTCCTGTCCCCAGTACCCACATAGAGACAGATGCACAAAGTGGCACATGTATCTGGAGTTTATTTACAGTGGCTAAAGGCCCTGGTACTCTTTCTCTCTTTCTTTCTCTAGCACTAAAAATAAATAAATTTTTAATTAAAAAAACAGAGAGAGATTAGAATTCTTACTGATAAGCCATTCTGGCTAAGTTTTAACAATTGGTGGTTGAAACCACAGACCAATGAGGTATTTTTTCTTTTCTCCCCATCTGATGTTGTTTTTGTCAGCAACCATTCCCTGCTTTTCTCCTTGGCGTAACTAATAAATGGTTAGAGGCACCAGAAGCAGCAGAGGTCTATAATCTGAAACATTGCTAATTATCCCTGAGGCATGCGTGCTTGTGAGCTGAACTATCTGCCTCTTTCCACCTGGAAATATCAATATAAACAGTGCTTTCCCTGGCATCAGCTCCTGACTGTTATTGAATTGAAAATGTGGCGAGCCACCCCTCAGCCCTCAGAGCAGATTCCAGATTTCAAACAGGTCCTCTTGACTGAGTACCTTGCCATCTCCCTAAAAATTTAAAACACTGGATACAGAACTAATTTTCTAAAAGTATTTAGCTTCCTTCATAATCACACAACTCATACATTTCCTTTAAGTAATACAGTTCAGAAATTTTTTAAAAAATCTTCATCGTTTCATAACATGCAGGCAATGCATCCTACCAGTCATTTTAAAATGCACAAAACTGAATTATTCTGTTCTATCATTTGCTTGTTTCACTTGATAGTATGAGTCATACCATTAAATATTTTCCTATGGTGTCATTATGGTTTATTTAAGGTTCTCTTCTGGGATCTTAAATCATGCCTGGATCTTCACCATCCTCAGCTAAATATTTGCACATTTTCATAATCATTTTATCAGGATCCAGGTCTAAATGCACACAGGCTAGGCAGAATAGTACGGAACATTATAACACATGGTTGAAAGTGGGTTCTTGGGCTGAGGAGATGGCTCAGCAATTAAAGGCACTTGCTTGCAAAGCCTGCTGGCCTGGGTTCGATTCTCCAACACCCACATAAAGCTAGGCACAAAAAGTGTCACATGAGTCTGGAGATCATTTGCAGCTGCAGGAGGCCCACCCTTCCTCCTCACCAGCACACACAGACAGGCAAATGCATGCACACACATAAGTATAAAATAATAAAAAATATTCATAATAATATTGATTTTACACATTTATACTCTAACCGGCACTGGAAGAATGCACTTTCTCACCCATATTCACAGGGAAAACAAAAACCCTCGAATGACATTAATTCTACAGTGTCACATGACTGGGGGCTGCATTTGTAAAGAGGAAGGAGTCTTTGAAATTCCGTGTGCTGTGGGTTTCATGGTGCAATGGTGAGCACTTTGAACTCTGAGTCAGAAAAGTCTGATGTGTTCATATTCCAATATTCATGTGTTCAGTTCCACTATTTAGTGATTCTGCCTATGATCTCCGGAGAGATGCCCCACTTCCTGATTCTGCCTTCACACAGGCCCTGGGGAATCGAACCCAGGCCAACAGGCTTTGTGAGCCAGTGCCTTTCCCACAGAGCCATCTCCACAGCCCCCTATGTTGTCCTAATGATCTTTATTCTTAATGAATTACATGTCACAAAATCATGGGAAGAGACTTCAGTAACCTCCACTGAAGCACAAAAGCAGTGCTTTCAAATCTCTAGGTTTATTAAAATAAGTTGAAACATGGATTTTTTTCAGCTACAAATACAGCCATTTGATTACAAACTTAATAATACAAAAGCTTTGTATAGCTCTTAAAAATCAATATTCTTCCTCACTTTCCCCCATGGCTCTACATACTTTCTGGAAATACACAGACATTTTACATCGCTTGTTTGATGGACAGAACCTCCTAACTTAATGTAGTTAAAGTGAAGTTCAGATAATCACATAGAATAAGATTATTTATTTCCCAAATGGCCTTTAGATTTGCACACAAAATATTGCTGCTTCAGTAAGCATTTCTCTTCCTAACTTAATTATAACTTATTAACTCGCAATTTATTTATTCTAATGTGATTATATCAGAGCTTTAAATTTTCCTTTAAATACTGCTAAGGTCACTTCCTACGAGTATTATCTCATTATAATTTTTGTTGGATTATTGTATGATTTTCTTTGACCAATGAACTTTAAATAAGCAGGCAGGGGTCAGGGGAACTTACCATTTGTCCAAAAATGTTTTGGTTCACTTTTTTTTTTCTTTTTTTCTTCCTTCCTTTCTTCTTCTTCTTTTTTTTTTTTTTTTTTTTTTT